>JACXGM010002267.1:0-18084 GCA_016801145.1 Umbra pygmaea
TGCTGCTCTGAGAACAGAAAGGTAATAACATGTTAATACTGCTGCCCTGAGAACAGAAAGGTAATAATGTTAATACTGCTGCCCTGAGAACAGAAAGGTAATAACATGTTAGTATTGCTGCTCTGAGAACAGAAAGGTAATAACATGTTAATACTGCTGCTCTGAGAACAAAGGTAATAATGGTAATACTGCTGCCCTGAGAACAGAAAGGTAATAACATGTTAGTATTGCTGCCCTGAGAACAGAAAGTTAATAACATGTTAATACTGCTGCTCTGAGAACAGAAAGGTAATAACATGTTAATACTGCTGCCCTGAGAACAGAAAGGTAATAGCATGTTAATATTGCTGCTCTGAGTACAGAAAGGTAATAATGTGTTATTATTGCTGCTCTGAGAACAGAAAGGTAATAATGTGTTATTATTGCTGCTCTGAGAACAGAAAGGTAATAACATGTTAATATTGCTGCCCTGAGAACAGAAAGGTAATCATGTTAATACTGCTGCCCTGAGAACAGAAAGGTAATAATGTTAATACTGCTGCCCTGAGAACAGAAAGTTAATAAAATGTTAATACTGCTGCCCTGAGAACAGAAAGGTAAAAGCATGTTAATATTGCTGCTCTGAGCCTGTTAGCTTAGGAAAGTCAATATTGGTGCCCCCTGAAAGGCTTAATGAATAACTGTTGACATCGGCCCCCACTAGTGCACTATTATTTGAAACAAGTTTTCTGCTACAGTCTCTGACATTGTTTTTTAAACAATTTATACCTTTAGAAATCAACTATCTTACATTTTTTAACTATAGCCATCTAGATTATTTAAGTTATTCGTAAAGGTGACCTATGTAAATAAGTAGTCTACTTACTGGCAGAAATTGCTTGCAGGATAGCTTTCCTAAGCTCCAAATAATATATAGACATCTAGCTAAGCTAGCTAACTAGCTACTTGTAACTTGGGCACATTAGCTACTGTAGCTTCTGTAATGTTTGGTTCTTTAGCTAGCTGCTGTATAGCTATAGCTGCCGTAATGTTAGCTGCATTTTATCAGTGCAAACATGTCAATTAAAAGCATAAAAAGCATAAAAAAATCATTGTAACAATAGTGGCAAACCTACCTTTTTGTAATCTTTTCACGAATAGCGCGCTGCTGTCTGATTGATGGCGCGCGCACTAGGTGTTAGTAACTTACGTTGCCAGCTCAAATTCGAAAATGCTAATGACCTCCCGCCTCTTCTGTGCTGTGATTGGCTATTCGAGCGAACCAATCGTAATTGTTTCTGCCCTCAGAACATGTTTGGGTAAGGAAAACTGATATGTGCACCCCAACCCCACAGAAGCGCACTTGACATCATTAGCCTATTTCAGTATAGCTGAGGTAAATTACTTTTCTGATAATCAAAACCACATATAATAATTTTTAATAAGCTATATTTGAACCTATCCATTACCCTTGTTTGCTTTTTGCCTCATTATTTGATATACAAAAATAAAAATAATGTCAGACAGTGAATTAGTAATTAATAAATAATTTTTTTATAAAAGAAAAGAAATCCAGCTCCTGCCAGCAGGAGGTGTTGCAGCACCCTCAACAACCCCTTTCCCATGCCCTTGAGTAAAAACTTTTTATACTTAACTTTCTAGAATACAATGTTACTAAACTCAACAAATGTGATTATTTATATGGTAGTCTTACTGTATTTTATCACCTGTTAGCTTGGCCCGGTTGAATCAGCGAGTTCTGGCTCAAATACTGCACAATTATGTCTGTATGATATTGACATGCGTTGGGTTCAAATTAAATGTATTTTATAAAGCCCTTTTTACATCAGCAGTTGTCACAAAGTGCTTTGAAAAATACCTGGCCTTTAATGAATGATTAATTATCTTCCGCCTGCCTATGAAAGTTACACATACAGACGGTAGTCAGAAATTATGCAACATTATGAAATTATTGTGTAGATTGTTAGCTTTGAGGTAATTTTCATCCATATCAGGTGAACTTTACAGTACACAACAGTATGTGTTCCTGTGATTTACTGCAGACTAATGTTGACAGTTTAAAAGTCTGATGGTCTGGGTGTAGAAGCTGTTGCCTAGTTTGACTGTTTTTTGCCGGATGCTCCTACACTGGCTGCACATTGCTTGGGTGGCTGGCATCTTTGATCCTGGAATTAAAAGTCACACAATATGGAAATACCAACATATAAAATTTGTCTGTGCTTTGAAATGAATGTATTACTTACCATCCAAGGTGTTGAATCACAGATGCAAAACAACAATAAATGTGTCATAGTACAAATACTGAAACTCAGTGTAGTTTGTGCAATGTGCACTACAAAATATATAGCCTTAATGGGGTACATGTGAATGGCTTGTTATTAAAATCCTCTGAGAGCTATAATTGGATGTTCTAAAAGAGTGTAGTAACTAGATCATTGAACCAATTCCACGCTGTCTACCTAAGATTGACCACAGACATACTGGACAAGGGCAGTCAGGATCTGTCTCCTAGCAACATGGCAGCATTGAAGGTGCACAGAGTATATCAACCAGAGACCAAAGCCCATCTAAACACAGACAGCAATGTAATAGCTGTCAAGTACTAGGGTGACTGCTCAGTCAGACTCAGATTCACGCTTATTGTATCATGTGTGCCAGGTGTGCTGTCAACAATGAAAAGCTTAGTTATGAGCCTTTCCTAGTGGTGCAATCTGTAACTGAGGGTTACCAGGTATCAAACATATATAGAAAATATTGAGGGTTAGACAAATATAAACAGAGTCAATGGGATCAATCTGGATATTTACCAGTTTTGCTATTATATTACAATAAACCTCACTTCTAATGCCTTCCCCTGGCACTGGTGTAAAGGTCCTGTATGGTTTTAAGCTTGGTCCTGGTGACATAATTGGCTGACCGCACCAGCCTCTGTAGTGCTCTGCAGTTCTGTTCAGTGATGTTGCCATACCAGGCAGTGATACAGCCAGTTAAGCTCTTGATTGTGCAACAGTAGAACATAACTGATCATAGGGCTGATCTCCAAAAGCCTCCTGCCATGTCTCCTAACCTTTACGATTGTACTGTATGTGTGTGTAGACCATGTTAGTTCATTGCTGTGTTGAAATGGACCCCAAGTAAACTGAAGTTGTCTTCCTGCTCCACTTTAGCACAATCAATCCGTGCTCTTCTCTCTGCACCTTGTAATCCACGCTCAGTTCCTTAGTTTTGTTGAGAATAACAGAATACAGGTTAAAGCTGCAATATGTAACGTTCCATTCATTTGTCATCGGCCCAAACTTTACGTAGATTTTTAAAATTATTTGTATATATATAGATATATATATGTGTTTTTACTGAACACATATATATAACCAATTTCTGAAAATGCACATTATTATTTTGTCCAAAATATGCATTTGTTTCTAGTTAGATATAGTTAAATGTCGACTTTGCTATTATAATATTCTCTGTATCTTGTATTATTTCATTTGATATTTACAACCCATGTATCCAATATGCTAGTTCCTAGCGTTTACTAGACCCCAAAACACAGTTTTGTATTATTATTTATTTATTTTGAAAACTACATAGTGCATGTTTAAATGAATAGTCCGTTTTGCCTTTGTTTGTGATTTAAAATTGTCAATACGGAAAATGTTGATACACATAATTTTTCAAGTTCGGATATTGTGTACCCTACACAAATATTGGATTTACCGAAGGTCTGAAGTTCTTTACGTGCGCTTTCAACCTCCTGCGATGGAGGGAGCTACCGCTTTACATACTCAACGTTAGCTACACTCCCTTGAAGAGGACACAAGACAACAATGTATTTCATCTTGTCCCCACTGTTCTATTTAATAAATATACACTTAACTGTGCTTTTAAACTACAAACATAACTAAAGGCTAATTGCTAGCTTATAATATGGGTTAGATATTGACATAACTGCCTAACCCATAATAAATGGTTTAAGGATAAAAGAAACTACGGCAAAAGTGAGCAATTTTAAAAAGATAATAATATAAATGCCACTGTGCCGCAAAACCTGAAGACATGCGAGATAAGAAGCGCAGTAGCGCACAAAAATGGTATGTAGATACAGTACAAGAGCAATAAGCGCTTTTGTAAGGCAATTCACAATTCACAGACATTCCCTTTAAATAGGGACCGTCTATTAAGTCGAGTTGGTGGTGGTGGTTGACGAAGAAGATGGCGTAAACAAAACAAACAAACCGTATAATAACATTTTTAAAGCAATTTTATTTAAGTGAAATTAAAATAAATACAAACACATATTTACATGCGTACCATAAATGCTAAAAAAAAGTCTTACATTTGAATAGGCTGCGTTAGTAACTGAACCCCCCCTCCTCGCGTTGAGCTGGTAGCGTCACCCCATCTGTTCAGCTCTTGTGAAATTCAGATTGAAACAGATTGTAGCACTCCACGGCACGGGTTACAATGGCAACGGACTGGATAGAACATCAACAGCAACTTTTCTCAATTATTTGAAACAAGTTCCGTTTGATGAGATTTTACGCCGTCACCTTCAGTTTTCGGTCTGAAAATGTCCCAGGGATGTACGATTTCTGTGGAAGAGATCCAGTCCTGGTGGGAAGTCCCCGCCATAGCCCACTTCTGTTCACTGTTCAGGACGGCATTCAACCTACCAGATTTTGAAATTGAGGTAGAAGTTCAATAAATTACTTTAGACTTTTCATTGAAATGTTACATTTTTGGGATGCTGCTACGGTGCATTTTCCTTAATGTTTGCCTGATACAATGGGTTGGCAGAGCAGTTCAAAACTGCATGCTGAGGTTAGCTCATGTATTCAGAACTTGTGTGTTTACCAAACAGTACAGTAGCCAACGGCTAACCAAGGTAGCCTCTAAACCAGATAAACTTAACCCGATAGCCAGCAAGTTACTACGCCTGAATGTTTGAAAACTAAGTAATCGTTAAAAAACAGTGTGTTAATAATAATAATAATGTTTTCTTTAATTGTAAGTATTAGAAGCGTGTATATTACTGTACAGTAATAATAGTGTGCTCCTGTATAAGGAAACTGAACCATGTGGTATAATCCGTCTGTTTATTATTTTGGGAAATCTACGCTCGTGTTTACAGCCGTTCATAGCGAATCCAAGGCTTTGTCCAAATGTAAATTGTCAATTGGCGCACAGTAAATGTATACCACGTTAGAATAGGACATTTTACTTATAGTTAGTTAACGTAATGTGTTTAGGCAGTTAACTGAACACCAAGTATCTACTTTTAACGTTGATATGTTCTCTTTATTACTATCAATAAAACAACTTTTAATTCACTGTTGCCATGTTTTAAAACAAATATATTTCGTGACGATAGTTTGAAGAGTATTGTTTAGCAAACCATCTGGCAAGGATACTGTAGCGTTTGCTATTCTGGCATTGTTTCTGTCGGTTTGCACAAGTAGCTAGATAATGTAGTAGTGCTTTGTTCAAGAACTTGTTTTTCTATTGAGTTAACAGCCTGGTGTAGGTGTAAATAAGGTCGGTATTTTAGCGCGGTTATTTTCAATCTGGCAGTAATTCAGATGTATTACACCTCTGTTACATAATGCAACTTTATCCTCGGTTTCAAATCGCACTTCTAAGGTACTGGTTTCGTTTAGCTGTGTTGTTTCTCTGTGCTCATTCTTTGGCTGGTTATTATCATACAATGATGTAATTGGGATTGTTTGATATTGATCTAACGAAAGTCGACGGAACTTGGAAGATAGTTATTTCAGTAAGGTCGTCATTACACATAAAGCCCACACTACCCATCCACCCCCACCTTTTCGGCTGTGAAAAACACAAGCACGAATCGCTTTGTTATTGGATGCGGGATTTGGGGGAGGTGGGGTGGGTGTGTGAAACTCCCGTTTAGTGTGTACGAAAGTTTGTAGGATTGGTTTTAACAGGAGGTATGGACATTAAAATGGTGCAGTCTTTCAGCAATCAGCAAGTGAAAACATGACGCAAACCATACCTGGGTAGAACTCAGTTTGAATGTTTTGCACGGTTTGGTTTTATGCGGTGCGCTTCCTGCAGCGGCTGCGAGCGAATGATTTCATGCATCTTCAACCGCATCAGTAGGCACAGACCACGTGCTGCCTTCTCTGCTTCCACTATAAGGGATTTCATGAACATCATATTTCACGGATAATTTTTTCTCTGCCTGAATATCAATAACTAAGTCTAATATCATGTGTATTTCATTGTATCCTTGTCATGCGCAAAGGCGCATTGTAAACCCACCGATTTGTGAAACTTTTATTTATAGATTTGTCCTTTTAATCAGGCGCATTCTTAGTTGCCTAAAGTATGTTCTCTGCATTAATTGAACTGTTCCTATGTTACCTACTTACCATATGCATTGTGTGTATTCATGAGTGTGTGTATTTACATCCTAAAACCTATGCATTTATTTTTAGTTATGAAAATCTGTTTTTGAAGTTTGGTTACGTCCGAATGGGAGGGAGCGTACTTTACAGACATCTCTCGTTAGCTTATTTCACATCGAATGGCCGGAGGGCGAAAGTACATTTTATGTATTGTAAAAAGCAGTTCTCTGTTAATATCAGTTAATTTGCAGATTTGGGTGAAGAAATAATAACCATCTAGGCTTGCCACAGCTTCACGGGTGCTTGGTCGAAGCTGGCATATTACTGTATACTACATTTTACATTTGATCTTATGCATAGCCTGAGCCTACCCAATATATGAATTCCATAACATGTGGACTACCATCTATCATTTGTATTAATATGGATTACTACTTTTTGTTATTTCTTTGAGCCTCTGGGGTCAGTCTGAAACTGAACACCAGCTGGCTATTTATACTCTTGTCTAACTGCTCTCAAATGCTGCCAATGTTACTCACTGCTCTGTGGTTTGAGACAACTCAGCTCAGTCATTGAATTGTGTCCCTGGGTGATCTTATGTGGTACCCTATCTGGCCTGTAATGCACCAGAACTATATAGGCTATTTTGGGACTTGTTTGGTTAAGTTCTGTTTTTAGCTGTGGTTTGTCTTAAACGGGTGTGCTGAAAAAAGCAGGTGGCTTGCCCAGTAAGTTACACACAAATCTTGGTCTAAGAGGATCTAGTGTCTTTGGTGTGGCCTCGACTGGGGAGGGTGATGATCAGTCAAAAGCCTCTCACTGGACAGATTAAACAGAATGCCCAAATGCTTTGTGGGGCTACCTGAAGCTTGTCCTGTATTCAACCCCTTTTCTGTAAGCATGCAGCCTTAATCAGCTGTTACTCAGCACCATTTCAGGGATGCATTGTTTAGCATTTCTGCAGAAGCTCATACCTAAAATGACTGAAGCTGGCTATAATGGCAGTGCTGTTGATGCAAACGCAAGTTTGTAGTGTAGTTTTTCTTCATAAAACAGGGTTTGATTATAGTGGGGGACAGGTGATGTCAGTTCATTGGGGAGGGCCCTAGAATTTAGATAATGTATGATTATCATGTCAGTCGGGCCTGTTATGACTTTCTTTCATGGGGCTTAGAAGTCCTGGCTACACCCCTGGTCATGATTCTATGCACACTGTAAACCTGAATGCATTTCTTACTAAAAATACTGAATTTCAATACAGTGACTTAAAGCACAACTTAAATGTTTTGAGTGAATTCTATATGAACATTCCTATTAATATTTAAATTTGAGTTCCCATTACTAAAAGTATGAGTAAAAAAAATGCATTCGGGTTGACAGTGCAGACAAACTACCGGTACACAGTTTTGGGGTGCCTGTAGAATGTAACATAACACAAGTGTAGGACAAATGTTACATAATCATTGCAAGACGTGCTGCAAGATAACAGAATAATAATTCAGCATGAAGTCTGTTCAGATGTTTACTGTTATCTTTAAAGCTGAACTAAATAACATTTTTGTATTAATGATAGTTATTCTATTAGCATGAATGCTGCCATGAGTTCACATAATAGATAGGAGACTCTCTTTATGCCATATCCTGCTGCTATAGAAGTTATTGGTCGGGACACGTGTTGGCTGGAAAATTATTACGGCGCACAGGAAATGATGCATTTGACGTACTAAATTGAAACCTAGGACAGGCTGAAAAAGCAGGAAGGGTTTGGAGAAGCTGGTTTTGTTTGAAATGCAGTATGCTAGCAAAAAAAACGAAGGAGTATAACAGTGAGAAGAAAGTACGATTTTGATCGAAAGAAAGCAAATCTGCTAAAAGTGAGGCCGACAGAAACTATGGCAAAACTAAGGTGAATATCAGTGCAGCTTGCTTATCTGCGGTGGGAAGGACTGAAGGAAACTGAGGGGTTTAAACTGATGCTGATGTGCCAATGCTTCTTTTAGAAAAGTAAGGAAATCTATATTTTCTGGTCCTCTGATAAAATTAGCTTGGTAGCATGCAGAAGAGTCATGCACCTTTTTTTTTAAGGGGGCACAGTGTGCACAAAACACGGAAACAGGTGCCCACAAATACTGATATTAAAATGAAAATCCACATGGCTCAAAAATCTGAGGGGGTTTATTATGGATACAATTGGCAATCGATTGAAACTGGTGAAACCGGCACAAGGTAGTATATATATGTTAAGATGGCTAGGTTGAGCAACTAAATACAAGTATACTTACTAAGTATGCTTTAAATGTTCTTTATCAATCTGTAAATCAATAATAAAGCGTTGAGGATGAGTGGCCACAGAGCAAGGAAACTTAAATGATGTTTAGTAGCTTTTAAGCACCCAGTCAATGCTTTTTATTCCGGCAAGCCAGGAGTAGACCTATCATGATAAGAAAATTTGCTGAATGAGAAATTGTCCCAGAAATTATTGCGATAAACAATAATATGGTCATTCTAAGACCAGTTATATAATGATAATGGCATAATAATGCAGGTACACCTTTTCAAAGATCATTAAACCTTTATTTCTAAAGAATATTTAACACTGGACATGGAAGACATTTTAAATATACACAATAAATGGACAAAACAACCAAGAACAATAGATAAAATGGACTCTCATTCTCTGTTAACAAAAATATACTTGAATAAAAGAGGTGAGGAAAATAAACAAGATGCGAATGGAAATTATTGCAGTCGGAAAAAATATCAAGCTCATTTTTAATTATCGTGCGATTTAATTGATTTTATTGCATATTGCGACAGGCCTAGCCAGGAGACTGTCAAACATTGTTCTTTTTCTTGACACATAGCATAAAATACAGCACCATGTGGGCTAGCGATGAGGCACAACTGGTTACAGATCCTCTAATCCAGAGAAATTTACACCAACTGCATTCATTTTAAAGCGACTATTGATTTTTGTATGTTGCCTTTCTCATTGCAGGGCAATGCTGATTAGATCCAGACTGATACAGATTTCTGTATCTGATTGTGATTATTTTGTGAACCTCGATAACGATATATCTGCTGATACCTATCGGTTGGCCTCTAATACTGATAGTTGTCACTGTTTTGAGTACTACATTTAAAACGAACCTTGTCCTGAACATACCTGTTTGATATACCCCCACAGGTTTTCATGTGGAGAAAAATCTTGCAGGTGTTGTTATTGTAACATCTCTTTGGCTTCACACTAATTGTGTGGTTAAGAAGCATTCTTGCTTTTTTGACTGCATGTGTCACAAACAAGTAATACCAGCAGAAATCTCTGGCACAGTTAGATTTTTTCAGTCAACATTTTCACTGGTTGGTCTGGGTAATAACATTTAAAGTTGAAGCAGGTAGCAGTATTTTAATTATAACATAAATTTGATGGCTTGATTCAAATCTTTCTGTGGAATAGGTCTGCATTTGTTTCAAACTGCACATTTCATAAGGTTAGCTTAGACCCCTCAGCCTCATTACTCTAAAGTTGCATATTTAACAATAATTATTAAAATTAATGTTCTTTGACAGTACCAAGCATTTTTCAATTTGAATATTACAACCCAATATCTTAGATTTCCTGTGTACAAAATCATTTTTTTTTTTTTTAATTCCTTGGTTTCTTTAAACAAAAATTCTGATTTCACGTCATCTCACAACTCGATATAAACACCAGGGGGGGAAATTCACACACGCCACCTGCCAAATGCAGGTGACTTTTTTGTTGGTGGATAACTTCGCCTAATCTATGAGCCACTGTTGCGGATGAATTGTAAAACAGCCTAATCAATTATTTTATTAACTACTAAAAGCTTTTGTTGTCTCGGATTGGATGGCGTTTGACAAAAAGGCTTATGTTTACTCATTCAACGGATATGATGGATTTTATGAAAATATGATTACATGTCATTATCCGTGATAAGTCGATTTATCTACCTTGCCACATTGCTGTCCGGTGACTTCTGTAGATCGGGTGCCTGTAAATTAAGTAACGGAAGTATAGTTGGTGAGTGCAATCATTCCATCCGTGAACTGACATAAACTTCCAGGTTGGAAACCACTAACCAGGCAGTAGTCGCTGGCTCAACTATTATTATTATTATTATCGTCTTTTTTACCCAGTCGCAAAAGTTGCATTCTTAAGCTCGCACTTCAACCTAAAATTTGAAAATACTGCGTTTTGCACTTGCAATGCCCCATAGGCTAAATTTACTTTCCATTTGATCAAAGTAATTATTTCCTGACATGTAAGACGAAAGACTATTTCACAATGTGCATTGGTATTTGTCAGGTTAATACTCGCATTATTGAAATACTGTTGAAAATGCCTTCCATGATATTAGGAAATATTTATGCCAATTTAGGCCTCCGGGTTAAAAAAAGTGAATATAGGCACTGTTGGGCTGAAACCTATCCCCGATTGGTACTCTGTTTCTTTTTCTGAAGTGTCTAGGTTTGTATTTTCTCCATTGTTCTACTGTGTCTAGGGGTTGGACCTGCACTCAACCTCATTAGACATCACTGTACAGCTCTGATTGGAGAGTTTTGGCAAATGTACTTCCTCCACTTTAGCGAACCATGTGTCACACATTTAGTGGGCATTCCATGCCTGATGCTATGAGGTAAGAAAATGACTACTATAGCATTGAGAAAACCCATTGGGTTTGAAGCTACCTGCGGTAAGCCAATGATTCTACTTAGCTTGTCTAATACAAACATACTATACCTCCAGACTAAAATAGCAGACCTAAAAAATGGTTTTGCAATTACAAAAGTTGCAGACAGTAGCTTTAACAGGCAAGACTGAATTTGCACACTGTCTTTGTGGCATTGTGTGTTGTGCAGCTATCTCTGTGGGCATTGAGGTTAAGGTGAGGGTCGGGGGTAGAGGCAGAAAGTGTTTGTCATTCCCCTGACAGAATGGTCTGTTCTACGTTTTCGAGTGTCTGATGACTGGAGTCAAACCACTCTGTCGAAATTCAAACCGTCCAGCATTCTGCGCACAATGCCTAGCATGTCTCCGGGAGGTTCGGGTCTGTCCCGCTCGCTCTACCTCTGCATGGCCAGGAGAGTCTCCATGTGGCTGGCTCCAACCAACTGTCCCTGACACATTCACTGGCCCGGTGAATCTTCTATTGTGGTTTTGCTCTCTGGTGTTAGAATTGGCAGATGGGAGGAAATGCTTTGCTCACTTGTAATGTTTTGAAGCACTGGTGTCAAACCAGTTCCAAGAAGGGCCTAGTGCAGCCTATGTATTTGAAGGGAAAGACAACTTTGTACACGTTGAACCGGTTTGACACCTCTTAAAGCAGTGGTTCCCTGCTCCAACACCTACTTCAAATGAAACAGAGACAACCTTCCTTCTATGCTCATAAATACCTGGTAGCCTCAGTGGTGAAGCCTTGAGACATCTAATACATGCAGGGCAGTGGGTCCCCAGGACTGGAGTTGAGAACCACTGTCTTAAAGTATGAATAAGAACAGTTTGTTTTTATTACCTGTGTCATCATTGCAAATTATCATTGTGTTAGAGCCAAACGTTATAAGTAGTCTAGAAGAATTATCCTTTTTCCCACATGGGAGGTGCCCTAGCAGTACATGGTTTAAATCGCTTTTCACTGGGTCATTAAGCTCAGTTGATCAGGGGAGTTTAGGACAGAGGGAATGGCTCAGTAGTCTCTCTGTTTTTTCATGTGCCCCTTTATGAATGTCACTGTTGACAACAGAACTTTTGTACTTTGTGAAACAGCTGCCAAACAGATATAAAAAACAGCGCTGCATTGTTGTGTCTCCATTGTGTTTGAGTTGCAGATGTGGTGGTGGATTTTCTTTGGCAGGTTCACCAAATCTCTCTCAGGGCACACATAGCTGTCACTCCCAGACTCCCCATGCCAAAGGAAGAGTCCCATGCCGACCTGACCAACCCCTGCTTCTTTGTTTCGATGGTGGCATGCTTGATTTCCTGACAGTGGGGCTGTGAAATGAGCCCCAAAATGTTAGAGCCTCCAGGCCTTGTGAGCGTCCGCTGGATCCTCTAGGAGCGTCATAACCAAATCTGGACCTTGAAGCCAGTTCTGCTCCAGATTTGAAATCTGGGACTTATTCAGATCTGTGACACCAGGGAAGGTGCAATTAATGATGAGGTAGAAAACCAGCAGGCCCAAGACAACGTTGTGTGATATTTGAATACCACATCCACCGGTAACTACCAAGCTCCATCTTCTCCAATTGGAGTCGTCTTTCGGTCTGTGCTGGTGTTTTCTGCCGCGTGTCTGATCTCATACATCTTCATCATCTGTCTGGTGTAATCTGGGGAGCGGCAGGGAAATTGGCCTCTTTCTGGGGCCATTTATTAAACTGGAGACAGGCAGAAGGATGAAAGCAGGGTACTCATTTGCTTTGAGGGTGAATCGATGAAGACTCGGGCTGACAGAGCCAGTCAGAAGATGCAGACGAGGCAGATATCTGGCCGGTTTGGCTATGGCCATCTGAACTGAAACCATGACTGGGTTATTTTCAACTACGCACGTTGCTCACTGTATTTAAGCCACCTAAAACCATTGCACTCCAATCCTCTAATGTAATCAAAGCCATTTTCCGCCGCCATAGTGAACTGGTTTCTCATCACGTCCCCCTGAACCTCACCCCTCATTCTCGGGAATCGCCCCACCTAACCTGGGCTGGGCTGTCTGGTGTGCCAGTGTTGAATAGCCCTTATTCATGCAGGCCCCAGAGCAGTGCCGCCTCAGCCCTGGCATCACCATGACTAAACCCCAGATGGTGGCTCTTTCTTTGGCTTCCCCCTGGAGGGTGGAGGTGCTGCTGCCTGGGTGCTGCTGCCTGCTGCAGCTTGACTGAACTGGGGGGGGTTATTCTTCCCAGGGTCTTGCCGGATAGTAAGGGGAAGATTTAGTCCTATTAGACCTGGAAGAGTGGGGAACTAAAAGCATATGGATTAGGGAGACAGATCTATGGTGGTTAGTGATGTCCCCTACGTTTCGACATGGCCCTCTGGTTACTGCTGATTCAGTGTGTGTGGATTATGAATTGTGGATAGCAGTCACTTAAGCGCACCGCCGGAGTCTGGGTTGTATTAAGTGCTTTGATGTTGAGGGTGATGGGGGGTGTCCGTGAGCAGAGCTGTTTTTTGCGATGAAGAGGGCGTTCGTTTAGATCCCAGCCCCATCATTAGGGGATGTCAGAGGGCCATGCTGTAGCCAGCCTAACACTGTGTCTTGGAAAGTTCCAGTGTTCATCCTGAATATCGTTACCTTTTAACCCTGGCCCGCTCAGCTCTTTTGTCAGCCTGAGGAGAAAGGAGACCCACACAGACCACAACAATGAGCCTTTCATCAGCCTAGTTTGTTTTATCCCACTATCTTCTCGGTCCTCCATGCAGAGATCTTGGCTCTTCACAACACACCACCCACCACAATCCCGCCACTGAAAAACAAGCAACGTCCCATGCGGCCATGTTGGCTCGAAGTTATACCAAAACAAAGCATCACACCCCGCTGTAGCCTGTCAAGGCCGTGGGTCCCTCATTAATACGCGACCACTCACAAACATTCTTCGTCCTTCACATGGCCAATGTCTCCCTAACAGCCATAACCAGGCACATTGTAAGAGTGGCTTCCCCTCCCCCAGCGGTGATTGACAAGTGAGCGCAGCAGTACATGCATCAGATGGTTTCACGTGGGGAGACAGGGGGGCTGTGAGGCACGTACACTGGGGTTTGTTTCAGTCACATCCATTGTTGTTGCTCCCCATGGCTCCCTCTCTCTGTCTCCAGGCTGGGGCGGCCCCTACCCTCACAGCTCCAACATCTCAAGGGCCCCCTCCTTATTGGCTTGTGTTGAGTAACCAACAGAGATGAGGGTAAGTTACTTATGAGGTTCTGAGAATCAGGCCCTGTCTAAGTAGATTCCTTTCAAGTCAGCTAACGACTAAGTCGAAGTAATGCGTTTATTGCGCCTGGAAGCCATTTGTTCATAGGCCGTGCCCGACGCCGTGTGATGCAATATCAAACATGAAGCAGGTAAGGGCAGGCTGGGATATCAAGTGTTCCATCAGAGGATAACATGGAGGCTGTGTTGAATGGGAGGGGCGGGGGAGGAGTGTCACCCTCAGCCTCTGAGACTGGGAAAGGGGTGTGGCTGTTTGTGTGGAGGCAGAAACTAACCGGAGAAGGCGTGTGGGACCTGGGCTACAGGAAGACTGGTGACTTCTTGTTTTCCATTTATCATCACTAAATCACTCTACGCTTGTTTAATAAAAGAACTCCAACATATTTCAAATCTTTTATCTGAGCCGCATTTGGTCCTTAAGTCTGAATAATAATGTTTTAGAGGAATATTTGACAGTCCTGATTGAAGATTGTCTAGAGCCTACCCTATTACCCAGATGAACAGTAATTGGTTTTACACTACGATCAACATTGTGATAATGCAAAGTAAGCCAACTGTTTATACACAAACAGTACACAATACATTTTATTTTCTCTCTTAGCAATTTGAGTGTTTTTTGCTAGCAGCTTTACATTAACTTAGATGTGTAGCATTTCATTCACTAGGTAGCATAACATGGCTTACCTAAACTACCCCTACCTTACTGGAAACAACTGATTGTTGATTCAGTTAAAAAGTGATTACTATATACAGGGAATAACAAAATATGTGTGTGAAATAACTTGCAATAGGGGTTAGATAAGGGAAGGCAATAGTTAAAGTTGGGAATTATTTTCCAGGCCACGATGAGGAGTTTGTGTTTAGTTTGTCTTTTGTTGACTTCAGAAGTAAACGTTGTCTGACTGTAGTATTTTCAAACCGGTGCAAGCACTACAAATTGTAGCAGGAAAGGCTACATTCATTAGAGACATCAGGTCTGGGCTTGTTCATAACGTCACCCAAAAAACTGTCCCCAAGAATCTTGAAACCATCACCTAGTGAAAGATCTGCAGAGAAAGAAGAGTGACTGAGCAGAGGTGTTCCATTCAGTCCCTGAAGAGGAAAGACATCCGTTTCACGCTAACCACAGATAACACCCCCGGCCGGAACAAACCATTCATGAATTTGCATACCTTCCAACACCCCAAAAGTCATAAAGGAAAATAATGCGTTGGTCTTGACTTATTTAATTGTTTTATAAAGCCTCAAACAAGTTGGCGTATAGCCAAAAGACTCATGTAAACAAATAATTTATGCTGTGACGTAATAAACATTTAAATTTTGTAATTAAATGTCATAGGATTGAGATGTAAATGTGGTGTAGCTTCTCTATCCATGTTGCTACATGTCACGTTACCCTACCTGATGCTTATTTACACTCATGATCAGTTGAACAGGTGTACCTAATATCACAAATATCTAATCAGCCAATCGCGTGGCAACAAGTCAATGTATTTAGGGGGTAGACATCAAGATGCTCAAAGCAAGCAGAATGGGAACGGTGATATGTGACTTTAAACATGGCGTGGTTGTTGGTGCCAGACAGGCTCGTTTGAGTATTTTAAGTGCTGATTTACTGGGATTTTCCTGTACAAGCATCTCTAGCGTTTACAGAGAATAGTAAAAAAGAGGAAATATCCAGTGAACGGCAGTTCTCTGGGCAAAAATGTTTTGTTGATGTCAGAGGACATTGGCCAGACTTGTTCAAGCTGATAGAAAGGCAACAGTTACTCAAATAACCACTTGTTACAACCAAGGTCTGCAGAAGAGCATCTCTGAATGCAAACACACATTGAACTTTAAAGCAGATGGGCTACAGCAGCATATGACCACCCTGGATGCCACTCTTGTCAGCTAAAAACAGGAAACTGAGGCTACAATTTGCCCACCAAAATTGGACAATAGAAGATTGGAAAAATGCTGCCTGGTTTGAAAAGTCACATTTTCTGTGACATTGAGATGGTAGGGTCAGAATTTGGTGTAAACAACATTAAAGCATGGATCGATCCTGCCTTGTATCAACAGTTCAGGCTGGTGGTATAACGGTGTCAGAGTTATTTCCTTGGCACACTTTGGACCCCTTCGTACCAATTAAGCGTTGTTTAAATGCTGCAGCTAACCTGAGTATTGTTGCTGACCATGTTAAACCCATTTATGAATTTAGTATACCCAACTTCTAATGGCTACTCTTCAAACAGGTTTAATTCATGTTTGAAAATATACCCTAATTTCAAATCCAATGACTGCCACAAACTCAAATTTGGGATAGTCAACTGTTTACCTTTTATCTTGCCTCCCATCACTGTGTCATTGCTTCACTTGTTGCTGTCCTCCATTGTGTCAGTGTGGTCATGTTGTCTGTGCCACGGCCATGTTGCTGTGCTCCTAGCCCTGCTCTGCCATCTGCCCCTGTTGTTTTCCCCTTCCTCTTCTCCCCTGCCTCCACAGCCGGCTAAATGTTAATGGGCCGTGTGTGGGTGTGTTGGGGGGGTGTGTTGTGGGAAATGAGACCGCCGTGTTGTCGATGTGCAGCAGGAAACTGTGGTTTGGGGAGGAAGTTGGGAGGCCAGCAGCTACACATCATCTCCTGTGCTTAATGACCCCCACCCAGAGGGATCTGCTGCCTGCCCGGTCATATGCCTAGCTCAGGAAGAATCTGTCGAGCTTCATCCCCCGCTGTCCATTCCTCCCGTCCAGCCACATCTGGTTGCCTGGCCTTGACGTTGAGAATGCAATAAAAGGCAGCCCCTGCATTGTCTACTTGAATGACCACTGAAGTTGTCGTGCGTTGCCGTCATGTGCTTTGAGATGCAACCCACGCGTAACCGGATTTGTCAGGTTAGCGTTGTTGTTTTCAGCGGCCAAATGGGAGACCGTGACCAGGTATCACAGAGGCTGCAATGCTTTGTAATTTGTCAGAACGTGGCTCCGGGGCTTCACAGCTCACAGAGTAAGTGCCAGATGGGCGGACCTATCACCAGAGCCCCAACGACATCATCGTTCATCCATTCATCTTCTTTATCTACGATTCTGCTCAAGGTCAGGTATGACGCTGACGCATCTCCACTGCATGGCACATCCTCAGGATGTAGGGGCGTCTTCCTGTGCTACACTGAGCACTGTGTGTCGTGTGGGGGGAGGGCTGTTGTCAGTTGATGGCTCCTGGAGGAGCCATGTAAGAGGAGACTGGGGGAGGTAAGTGAGAAGGCCTCCCTTTCCCCAACCCCCCTCCCTGTCACACTGCTGGCCTGGACCCCTCCAGGAGCTGTTAACGGCACTGGCACGGAAGAGCATCTGTAGTGTGGCTGTGTAGGGGCCAGGCCTGATAGGGCAGCCTCTCTGGCTCTGCTGGAGCTCTGGAGCGGACAGATACAGCCCGAGCTGCAGGGCTTATCACGCCAGGCTCACTACAGCCAGCATGTGTCCCAGCACACTGTTCAGATATGGATTATGTCGTTAGGATCTGACATTGTTTGGTAGGAACTGACCAGTAAAAAAAGATTGCTATATTGAGTTCTGGTGTAAGACAATTAACCACTTGCTGCAACTGAGAATGTTTCCCCTGTGTTTTTATAGCTGTTAAATAAAAGGTGATAATATATAATGTATGCCAGCCCTCCTAGCTGTATCATAGGTGTGTGCTGGCCCTTTGGCTGTATATGGGGTGTGTGCTGGCCCTCTGGCTGTATATGGGGTTTGTGCTGGCCCTCTGGCCGTATATGGGGTTT
>JACXGM010002267.1:18184-39612 GCA_016801145.1 Umbra pygmaea
GGGGGGGGGGGGGGGTGCTGGCCCTCTCTGGCTGTATCATGGGCAATGGCAGAAATATTGCCACCATGCCAAGTTGAAAAGAAAAACAAAAATTCTAACCTTAACATTAATTGCATTTGTAGATGACAACAGAATTACAATTTTAAAGTAGTATTTTTAAAAAAAGTCTTTACACATCGTTGATAGATTGATAACACTGTGTGTGCTGAAAAGAGGCTTATAGTGTAGCTCGTATACAAGTATACATTTGTTTTTTATAGCACTTGTTATTTAGTTATTTGTGACAACCTGACAACTCCCTATGACATTTGTCTATCTTATAATTACTCACTCAATTCGCGTTTGGTCTGAACGTAGCATAAACAGAGCGGTCTGTCAGTAACCACTGGAAGAGTGCACAATGGCTAATGTTAGCTAGCCATCTGCTGGTAATCGGAAAGAGCAATACCGTATTTGAGAACATAAAGTAAAATGACAGAAATGTCACAAACACACTGATTTCATGGCAAAAGCATACACCACAAGTCAACAATTGCAGATAACTTAAATGCAGAGGTCGGGCTAAAAGATTTTCTCGGAAAAGCGTTAATGTCAATCCCTGGAATTGTTCCAACAGAAAACAAGCTGAAATTTATCAAGGGGTAAAAGCATTTAAGTTGTAACCCTCAGAGTAATTAATGATTTTGAGAGAAATTCTTCCATAGGTAATACCAAGAAAGAGAGCATCCATTTTCCAGAGTTTATACTGTAAACAAATTTTATAGATGATACCCTGACGTCCTGTTCCCGTAAAGGCAGCACGGAGCTGCTCCACAAAAAGCTGACAAACACTGAACAGGAGTTACGATTCATACATTGTTTGGTCCAGTCGCAGTGGGGTAAACTGGCAGGTTTTAATGTTGCAGACGACAGTCATTTGCAAGTAGTTGAAACATAACTCATCGTTGCGAATCTACGTTGTAAACTCACCTTAAAACAAACACCCCCCAATGGCACCTCAATGCCCCCCTTTCCAAAAAAAAATGCTTCCACCGCCCCCCATTGTCCTCGGAATAGCCCCTGGTTGGTGGTACCGCCCAGTTGAGAAACACTGTCTTAAAACATTTTTGTGTAGTTTTTGAGTGCAGGTTTAACATTGTCAATAAAACAAAATGAACAAGGCAGCATCAAACAGGTCACATGTAAGACAGTACTTGATGAAAAAAGCATTCATCTAAACATGAATCAAAGTGGTAGGCTGAGAACTGTGCTTGACTTAAAGTCAAAACCCATTGAATTAGAGAGAGATCGGAAGTGAGAGGCTGATGGAGAGAGAACGAGAAAGAAGGAAGGAGAGAGTGAATAGTTACATCACCAGAACCAGCAACATAAAAGAGAGCAATGACCTTGTCCTGCTTTTATAACCATTTTGTCCAAATTTGAATTCAAACTGAGTTTGTTTTGATCAATGAATTAACTTAATTTCAACCTATGCATGTGATGTCACACCTCTGCTTCACAGAGGAGAGACAGTGGGTGTTGAACAGAGCTCTTGTCAATCACAAAGTAATGGATAGTTAGTGTTGATGAGACAGGTGGGGTATCTTCTCTCACTAGAATGGTGTGTGTGCTGGCCCTCTGGTTGTAGATGTGGTGCACAGCGTTATGGTCTGTCAGAGTTGTGTTTCCGTAGTTGAGTTTTCTGAATCGGTCTGGATTAATTTGTGGGAGAAAAGGGCTGGTGACATTTTTATAGAAGCCAATAGGGTGTGTAGAATTTCGCTGGTGAGAAGTAGAGGTCAGCAAATGAATCACCCTTTCCTCGCCGATTATGGCTGATACTTTTTTTTTGAGAAAAAACATCCTCTAGTGTTACAAATAGATAGCAAAGTACGAGGAAACTACGTGCAGCTTGTCCTTGTCACATGCTGCAGCATCTTAAGTCTCAGAGGTTTTGTGGCTGCAGAGAAGCCAGGGTAAGTTTCTAGCTAGAATGAAACAGATCTTTCAGGGGAGAAATTCAATTAAAGCTCCACATTGTTGGTAATAGGGTAGAATAGTGGGTAAATGTTTACTGCTTTTGTTCCAAAAGAACTGTCCCAATTTTTTTTATCAACCTAAACTTTTATCTGATCTGCTCTCTTCTAGATAGGGAGGCAGGCAATCAGGGAAATGCGACCCATTTTAAATCTAAACTTCTTCACAAGGGTTAACTATAGCTACACTATATGTGTTACATATAATAAATAAGGGTGGATTTATAATTTATCATCACATTAGCCTACAGTACGTCAACATTTGGGTAGTGGCACCAAATGAGTGCTAGTTTAATTGATATGTCCATTTGCCAAAGTTGTGGACATCTAATTTGTCAAACCATAAGATGCCTATTCAAAACTATACACAAAATTCATGTTTTTTTACCTCCATATTTAATTAAAAGGCATTTGTGTTGCAGGGAATGTAAGTCACTAGTGTTCTCAAACACGGTTTTCATAGTGTTTCTGACATTAACAGCAAAAAAAGAGGAATTATTTTACTCAACTGAGCGACGGGTGGCGAAAATAGAGAAGAATGTTTCATTCTGACGCCTTGTGCAAGAGAATACCGATGTGGTTAAGTGAGATGAAATCCCATATTTCTCAGTTACAGACTTTGTTATATTTCTATTCATTGTTGTATGTGTATATTGATTAGAGGTTAAATTGCAGCTGATAGAAAGGAATAGTCTGATTCAAAATAGTGAATGAAACATCCTCCCAGGGATGTCCCGGGAGTCTCCCCCCTTTTACAACGCCCACTAATGATATACAATATCCACATTGATTTTGTAGCTCAAACAAAACATCAATGTCCAATATATTGTTTATAATTTGCGGGTGTCTGAGTATAAAAATACGGTATTCCTGGGACGCCTGAGAGGGACTGCGTTATGACAGTACGTGGCCTTTTGTTAACACTAAATGAAATAAAACAGTATCACATATTATAGGGCTGCACGATTATGGACAAAATGATAATCATGATTATTTTGATCAATATTGAGATCACGATTAATTATCATGAATATTTGTTGATTTTAACCGAAGATTTTTTAGTCACAGGCTAATTATAACTGCTTTCACATTCATATTGTCCTACATTCCTGCTAAAGTACAAATGTGTGCATCAAAATAAAATGGTTCCTCAAAATTTAGTGCATCTCTAAAGAATAAAAACAAATAAGGAATGTTTGTATATTCAGTTTTTTTATGTGTAAAAGCATGCAAACCATGATAAGGCATTTCACAGCATATTTTCAAGCCCCCAGGGCTCCTGGACCAGTGTGCAATGTTTGGGGGCCATACAAACAAGTCAACATCAAAATGCTGCACCCATTTCTCACTATATTTCAATCCGTTTTTGAAATCCCAGCTATTTTTCAATTTCAAAACTTCGTTATCAGGGAAAACCAGAGATTTTTATCAAGCGCTTCTGGAAATTACCTCAGATACCTGTGCCCTTACTACAGTTGTGCAGCACCTAAACCGATTGATGAAAAATTGGTCAACTGGTCAACCATCAAAATACACGTAAAGGATTTATGGCAACTTTTAATAGACAAAATTGTATGAAATACAAATCTTACTATGCCAATCATTAAAATATGATTTACTGCATAAATAAAAATAGTCGTCAGATCAATTATGATCAGCTTTTTTTGGTGTTAAATAATCTTTATCGACCGATAATCATAATCTATTGACCTCTAGTGAGAAGGCTACTTCCTCTTTTAGAAACGTGCTTATAAAGCTATAAACCTATGTCCTGATATTGAAAAAATATGAAAAAGTAATTCATATAAGATGATCTTTCCCCACACAATGTAGTGTTTTGTTACACAAGCAATGCCTAAACTTCATGACAGTTGATGGACCTGTGATTTCCGCAATTCCTGTTGAAATGGGAAAGAAAATCATTATACCCATTATACCCATTACTATTTTTATGTAATGATGGTGTAAGTGCATAAGAACTATTTTTTTATTTACTCGTCCCGAAAGAATACTATGCATTTTTCTCCTCTGAGCTAGCCCAGTACGGCGTGCTACCCAGTGGGACGTTTGTAGATGGGTACACTCTCCATACCGTGATGGACATACCGTGATCGAAAATCACCTTATTGGGTGTGTGCTGGCCCTATATGGCTGTAGGTGGTTGGCCTTTGGAGTGAATAGCTCTGTTGTTTCAACTCACTCCAGAGACTCTTGTTTACATAATACACAAATGTTTGAAGTGTGTGGGTGGTTTTTCTCTGATGCAAGATGCTCCTGGCAGCAGGACACATACTGAAGTCCATTTCTTTTGAATGGGGTTAGCCCCATGTTTACTGGAAATACGTGTTACACATGAGGGATGTTTTGTCAGGTGAATAGGACTGGGAATTGCAAGGGACCTCACAATACGATTTTACCATGATACTTGTGTGCCGATACTATGTATTTCGATTCTCACAATTCTCCATGTATGTATTGCGATCTTCTTATCTCCATTAGACCATGCTGAACTGTTAATCTAAGACAAACTGCCAAAAACATTGCAATTATATTGATTTATTTTTTTGTCCCATCCCTACTAGGGAAGTTAGAATACTAGAAGGTATTCTGACCTGGATAGACCAGGTGTGAAACTGTGGATAGCACACACACACACCACTGTCTAACACTGAGGCGGTCTGGCTCTACGTTCGCAGTCAAGCCGGTCTGGCTCTGCGTTCGCAGTCAAGCCGGTCTGGCTCTGCGTTCGCAGTCATAAACACAGATGTGGGGGTCGGGAGTGTTTTAGAGGTGTGACAATTTGTTTTACTGTTGACATTTAGGTGTTCACCAACCTGTGTAGTTCTGCTGCCTTGGTGACAAGTGCCAAAATTAACACCCGCCAAATGTGGGTAGGTTTTTACTAGGTGAATCTCAGAAGGCTATTTGCCACACTGGCAGGTTAATGTTTGTACCAAAATAGTAATGTAATTAAATATCCGGCATGATGGCTTGGAGGAAATTACTGTTTGCAAGCAGTGTTGTGGAGTAGTCAAGACTGTTTTTGTGTTATGAGTAACCGAATGTGTTAGTTTCTCAATTCGAGTAATTTGTTATTATATTTAAGGTGGGACAACTAATTAGAATTACAATATTATTTCCCCTTTTCAATTTTAAAACACAAATAATTTATCCTTTATTGTTTTTATACGTCTCATTCGTTTGTGCCAAGCTCATCTGAAATAAAATCAAAGAGTTCTTGTGCCTCAACAGGAATGCATAGGCTATGCTGTGTGATGGTTAGCTAAATGGAAGCATACATGCATTATAACAACTGGAACGATTTGTATTATTTCAAACCTATTGAAAAGCAGGGTGCAAACAAAGTTGTTTCCTGCAAGCAGTGCAAATGCCTTTTAAGTGTTGCAGAGAATGTCCAATGTGCATTAACAGGCGATATTAATGGTTGAACACGTCATTTTCACTAGTTTTTTACATGTGTAAGGTTTGCCAGGAAACGTGCGCTCAGAACGTGTGTAGTCTGTTAGTGCCAATAACAATGCATTCCCAACCCGTGTATTTGTGCTCCATTAATCTCCAGTCAAATACCAGTACATACTGTATGTGTATCTCTTATTTATTGTACCTGTATTTCTATTCAGACGTGAATTGGTTTTGTATTTAAACATTCAGATGAAATTGGTTTTATATACAAACATTCACACATTCAACAAAAATAGCCTATGATTAGATTGCTCAATTAGATTATGCCCAGAGACAATAGTTACCACCCACTTTTCTCTCAAGTTTATACATTTTTTTAATTACAAGTCTGCACCTGATGATCAGGCAATCATTATATTTCACTAGTGAACTATCAAACAAAACACTAACTTGAAGGATTTTTTTATCAAACCACTACATTTCATTGAAATTGTTTAAATACTTGGAATGGATAATACATATGTTTATCTAATTGGGATTAATGATACTAACCTAGATTCACCAAAAAGCATATTTAAAAATAATTTTAACCAAGTAACCTAAAAAGTAGTTAGTTACTTTACCTAGTTACTACTGAAAAATGAAAAATATGTATGTTTCCCCAACACTGTTTGCCAGCCACAGACAGACCTTCTCTAGTGATATTAGTTTGGCGGCATGGTTTAACGTACAGTAAATTTGCTACTTGATTTCACTCACTTGCCACCAGTCTGCTGCTAGCTACCGTTAATTAAATAGCTGTTATGTAGCAACATTTACCTGTAGTAAGCCAACCATTTAAACAAAAACCCACTAACAAAAAGGAGGATAGATCACAAAAGCCGCTAGCTACAGTATGATGCTAAGGTTTTCTGTGTGTTGCAGCTTTACAAATAAACTTGATTTTGTTAACAATTGACAAATATATTAAAATAATTTTGTTTCAAATTTTGTCCTGTCCTCTTTAAGTTTTTATTAAACAGTACCTTTGGGAAATCCACTGAAGTGAATATACACGGCTCAAAAAAGAATAAGGGAACACACGATCCTCACCGTATAACACCAAGTTAATTAAGCTTCAGGTTTGTCAGTCTGTCCAGTTTAGGAAGCATTAGTGATTGTGAATCAGTCACCTATATTGGTGCAAATGAAGGTGACAACAGGTGCAATGGAGAGGAAACTCTCAAAAAGGGAATGATTTTGCAGGTGGTGTCCACAGAAAATTGTTCTCTTATCCTTCCTGACTGATTCTTCTCTAGGTTGGCATTTTGCTAGTATCCTAGTCACTACTGGTAGCAGGAGGTGCTACCTGCAGCTCGTTCAGGTCACACAAGTAGTCAATCTCCTCCAGAATGGCACATCCCTATGTGACATCGCAAGAATGTTTGCCATGTCTCCCATTAGTCTCAAGAGCATGGAGCATTTGTGCCATTACATGGGGAGACCTGGACAGGGCCGTAAAAGGGCATCAACCCAGCAGCAGGACCAGTATCTGCTCTTTTGTGCGAGGAGCAACAGGAGGAGCACTGCCAGAACCCAACAAAATGACGTCCAGCGGGCTACTGGTGTGCATGTATCTGACCAAACTGCCAGTGACTTCCTGAGGGTGCCATGATGGCCCCACATCCTCTAGTGGGACCTGTGCTCACAGCCCAGCACCGTGCAGCTCAATTGGCATTCGCCAGAGAACACCAGAATTGGCAGTTCCGCCATTGGTGCCCTGCTCTCTTCACAGAATAGAGCCGGTTTACAATGAGCACCTGTAAAAGTGAAACTCTGGAAATGTCGTGATGAACACTATGCTGCCTGCAACATCATCCAGCATGATCGGTTTGGCGGTGGGTCAGTGATGGTCTGGGGAGGCATATCCTTGGAGGGTCGCATAGACCTCCATGTGCTAGCCAGCGGTAACCTGACCTGACTGGTGAAATCCTCAGACCCATCGTCAGATCTTAACCTGGTGCAGTGGGCCCTGGGTTCCTCCTGGTGCAGGACAATATTTCTGCTTTGTGTGGCCCGAGTGTGTTGCCAGTTCCTGGATGAAGAAGGCATTGATGCCATTGACTGGCCCTCATGTTTTCCAGACCTGAATCCAATTGAGAACCTCTGGAACGTTCTAATTCTGTGCATCCGATGCTGCCAAGTAGCGCCACAAACTGTCCAGGAGCTCACTGATGCACTGATCCAGGTCTGGGAGGAGATCCCCCAGGACACCATCTGCCGTCATCAGGAGCATGCCCAGACACTGTTGGGAGTGCATACAGGCATGTGGAGGCCATACAAACTACTGAGTCACATTATGAGTTGCCATGAGGACATTTACACAAGTTGGAACATCCTGTGATTTCAATTGTTTACTTTGATTTTTTTGGTGTGTGTTTGAATCCAGCCCTCAATCGATACGTGATTTTGGTTTCTATTGATCGCTGTTTCATTTTGTTCTCAACATATTACACAATATACAGTAAAGATCTTAATCTTTAAAATGTTTTGGTCATTGAGACCCAATGTGATTTGAGCATTCCCTTAATAATTTTGATCAGTGATATGTGACACCAAAGGGCATATTATTATTTTGGCCTTTAAAAAATATGCTTGGTTGTTGATTTCTTTTGTTCATGTACCAGTCCTTTTTGCATTTGAGCCAAAAAGTTAATTACGGACACTAGTTTGTGACCTGTTAACCCTGCTCTGAGTTGGACTGTTGACAGAGAGGAACAAATCAGCATCCATGTCCTGTCAACACCCTTTATCGGGCTGCTGTCTGAGTGCCTGACTGTGGGTGCGGGGTGTGTTCCTGCTGTGGGTTGCGCTCCGTGCAGCAGAGCTCCAGCTGCAGTGAACGTACCTCGCAGCCCTTAATCAAGCCAAGTGTCTGTTAACAACGAGCCCGCAGAGGGATCTTCGCCACTCTAAAGAAGAGCACACACCACATTAATTCTTTTTTTCGTTGCCATCTGAGCTGCGACTGAGCTGCCGATCGGCACTTCAAAGGTGGAGGAGAGTGGTGTTAATCCAGAACTGTTTCACTCAAATGGGCCGGCCAGGTTTGAAGTGTGATCAAAGTGCGGCCTGTCCCTGATATACGGGCCCTCTCCGGCCCAGGGCCAGGCTGTCATGGGACCAGGAAGTTTCAGGGAGCGTGACACAGGATCTGTGTCCTGCTGTCGACAGAAGGATAGGGGATGGCCAGATTAGACCTGTCCATGATAACCCTTACCGTTCACACATGGACACAGGCTTACACGCGCGCCCTCTCAACGAGACACACAGTATAGGTTATACTTTACTCACAGATAGCGAACGTCCTATCATAACATCACACAGCTGTTTGAGGATCCAACTAGAGTCCTAGGTCAAAGCCCAGAGGGTTGACACAGGCATATTTGATCAGGCCAGTGGAGTCACACCACGTGTGCATCTGGACCAGGCACGTCTACTGGCTGACCAGGTTGGGTTTCTGTGGCTCAGGTCCAGGCCCTGGCATGGTTGTGAGCCTCCCCCTCAACCTCTTCAAGTAGAGTTATTCTTTAGATCCATTAGACTGTCTCATTTGCCACTATAAGCAGATTGATCAATTGCTTTTTAAACTGGTCATTAAAATGTGCTCAAGGATCCTAATGAACTCAGTGTTTTTGAGTAATAGGCCATAGGAGATAAAGAATCAGCCCTGTCAGGTCTTCTGGTATGTTTCAGTTGCAGAAGGAACCGGTCTGGACTAGCTTTCTCATGTCTTTTTTTCCCCCTAGGCAGAAATGACCGTCTTATCCAGTTTTCCAATCCCTCCCACTGTTTTTACCCTGTTGCCGGGTTGGCTCCTGGCTTCCTTGCCTCTCCACACCCGGGAGGTGTGTAGGCTGACCCTCAATGACCTGGCGCTCACAGGCGTTTCTCTAGAGAGAGGCAGCAATCTGCAGGCTGCACAATGAAATGGGCTTCCTTGCCCTTGAGTTAATTCTGGACGTGCTCTTGCTTTGTGGAGGGAGGTGCTGGAGGTGAGGCTTGTTGTTTGAATTTGATAGAGTTCTGTAGAGACAGAAGGGGTGTTTGAGTGGGGGGGTTGGTCAGCTGTAGGCTGATTCATTTTTGAAGGGGAACAGCCAATGCAGAGGAGTCGCTATGCATCCTGGGAAAGTGGGATGGGGTTAAGTGAAATGGACACTTGGCTGATGGAGCACTTGCATTAGCATTTTTTGCCCTCTCAGCTGCCCTTTTTCTCCGCCCCCCACCCACCTCTGCTCTGTAGCCGAAGGCCTTTGGGTATCCCAAGGAGAGCGCAGAGCATTCTGGGTAACGGTCTGGGGTGCTTTGCTCTGGTTGGTCTGAGAAAGAAAATGGGGGGGCGTGGCCTTAGGCTCCTGCTGCTGTCTCTCCTTGGCTCTTTCAGGGCCTTGGGAGTTTGCTTCCCTGTTACTGCCGCTCCGTAACCCTTCAATGGCTGCCACACAATGCCAGGCAGCAGTGAGGTCAGGGTTGAACTTGAACCTCAGTTTAAACCGCTGGTAGAAGAAAATGTGAAATTGTCCTCACAAGCTAGTCTAATCCCCACAAACAGGTCACCAGCTCAGCTGCCCAGTATACACATTCTATGTGGTTGTCTTTCCTTATCAACTGAATTACAAACCTTTGTGTTGAAAGACTGCTCTGGTCAAATGTGGCTCAGGCAAACTGAGTTACTAGTTGCAATGTTCATTCATTAACCAGGTTTTGTCCCAGCTTCACAAAAAATGTGTCAGTATTGCATCAAATTCCCATCACCTATTCAATTTAACTATTGTCCATCTGTATCACTGTGGAATCTTAATGATTTCTGTTACTGCGCCGACCTGCGGGGAATTCCGACCATTAAACGGTCACTGCAGACTTGATAACTGGTGTTTATGCGAGCCTTCAACTGGATGTTCATATCCGTCTTGCTGACGTCTTCCCCTGTTTTATCCGTCTGTGTGGTAGGAACTGGAAGAGGCGCTACAGAAGCAAGACCTAGACTTCCTGGCTGACCTCCTTGTCTCACTGCTGCAGGGATGCTACCAGCGCACGGACATCACGTAAGTACCCACCTCCAGCCTTACCAGTGTTTCAGTAAAGCTTTAACTGTTCAGGAGGTTACCTAATACAAAATTAAATTTCAAAATCCATTAACCTTTCTCAATCTTCCATCAAGACTTGTTTTTTGAGAGCGACTCTCCAGAATTAGGCCTACCTATTGCTCACGTTCCTTACCAGACCCAATGTTGAAAACAAGACCTCCCCAGCATGTCGACGGCATCCAGGGGCCCGTATGGGCACGCTCATGGTGAAACAGGATGTTTGACTCACTGTCAGTAGTGTGAATCAGTTGGGCAAAGCTTGTGTTGAAATCTGCCTTTGCTACTGATTCAGAGTTTTTTGCAAAGGAAGCAGGCTTCTTCCCTGGGGGTGGGTAGTTTCTTGATGAGGGAGTATGAGAGTGAGGGAGTTGGAGTAGTGAAATGAATGTTCTAGCCCTGGAGGGTCCCCCACCCACCAGCACCACCTCCTGTTTTTGCTCCATCAGCATTGCCATGGCAGGCACCCATCCCAGGTCAGACTGATCCGGTGTAAACCCAGGCAGGCTGGAACAGGACAACTTTCCTCATTGGACTGGACAGCCGCTGTTATCCCGGGGGTGGCTGCTCGGCTCTGGCCTTTCATAGAGCTGCCCTTTTCAACCGCACGCGTTAAACGCTCCGGCGGAGCTGGGTAGGGGGGTGTTAGCGAGGGAGAGCGATGGGCGATGGGGAGGCGGGGGGCCCTGCAGCTGTGAAAGTGCACACTGCTCTTTCACGATAAGCCGTTTTTTTTCTTTTCGTCTTTTTCCTTCTTTTCTGTTGTTGCGCCGGCGCTCACCCCTGCCCTAAGCTCTTGTTTCTGTGCGTCTGAGCAGGAACTGAAAGGTTCCAGATTAATCAGACAGATCTGACCCGGAACCAACTTTTATTTACTAGCATCCAGCTTAGAACAATGATACAAACCCACTGAAATGCAAAGAAACGTCTCTTCATTCCTTTTCTGCTACGATATGGCAGATTTAATTATTTCATGATTCTCTCAATAACAATGGACCGCCTTAGGAAATTCAGATGTTATGTAGTACCGGCTTCACAAAGCGCAGTTTAAGGACAAGCATTTGCAACTGAATGAATAGCGGTGTACCATATTGTCAGATCCCAATGGATTCTTCAAAGGTCTTTGTATTCAGGTGATTGCTGTGGGGTTGAGGGTTTTGTCCAACTGTCATTTCTTTTAATTGTATCAATACGAAGCATATGTTGCATTGGACTTTTGACGCTAAGAACAGTCTGAACTTGTATTTTAATAGACAAATGATTATGTAGCATGAATAGAAATGGGTTAGAAACAAAATAAATCCTCCAGTGTTTTTATTTGAAGCCCTTGGCTAGTCCATTCAAATGCACTGCAGTATACCTAATCTCCACCCAAAATGTTTACCCACGCCTCACCACTACTCCTAGCAAGTCATCATCTGTCAGATTAACAGCAACGCTTTATGTATCGTAAAACAACAACGGCTAAACTGTTGTTGGCCTGTCAGCCCCCAGGCATTCAGTGGTTACCTGGAGGACATCATCAACTATCGCTGGGAGCTGGAAGAGGGCAAGCCCAACCCATTGCGTGAGAGACCCTTTGAGGAGCTGTCCCCGCGCACACAGGTGGAGCTGCTACACAGGCTGTGTGACTACCGCCTGGATGCTGCCGACGTCTTCGACCTGCTCAAGGTAACACAGCCACACACACAGGGTATGGGGAAATCCAACTTTTTGGGACACCATTGATAGTGACTCACTGAAAAAGTGCTATTTGATACTTACATCAGTGTGTGGTGTTTTACCCCAGGGCCTTGATGCTGATAGCTTGCGTGTGGAGCCGCTGGGGCAGGATGGGAGCGGTGCTCTGTACTGGTACTTCTATGGTACCCGTATGTACAAAGAGGAGCCAGTCAAGAAAAGAGCAGGACAGCTCAGGTAAGACTGTTGCCTCCTAATCTCACATTTTGTTACTTAATATGAGAAGGGGGGCCTGAAATAAGCTGAAGCTTCTGACCATACCCTTTTGGTTACGACTCATGCACTCATGCACTCATGCACTCATGCACTCATGCACTCATGCACTCATGCACTCATGCACTCATGCATTCATGCATTCAATCAATCAATCAATCAATCATTCATTCTCAACTTGGAAGGAACCTAAAGGAGAGTGATGCAGCATGACCAAAGTGATGCATGCAGCGCACCTGGGTCATGAAGTCAGTCAGTGATGAAGCGCACCTGGGTCATGAAGTCAGTCAGTGATGAAGCGCACCTGGGTCATGAAGTCAGTCAGTGATGAAGCGCACCTGGGTCATGAAGTCAGTCAGTGATGAAGCGCACCTGGGGCATGCTCAATAAGGACTATACAGATGATCATGGCAAAGAGGGGACAAAAAACTACATTAGAGTAGATGCATTCTGGAATGGCCTAGTCAGTGATCAGACTTAAACCCAGCAGATTTGAGCTATGAGCCCTTAGCTACAGTGGTATGGAAAAGTATGTCAACCCTTAATTAATTGGTCATAAAATGTGATCTGAAGTCACAACAATACACAAACGCTGTCTTCTAAAAATAACACAAACAATGAATGTTTTCATATTGAACACACCATGTAAACATTCACAGTGCAGGTTTAAAAAAGTATTTGACCCCTTGGATTCAATGACTGGTAGCAACCAAAGATTTGTTGTTGTTGCAGATCAGACCTGCACAAAGGTCAGGAGGAATTTTGTTTAATCAATATTCATTGTCTGATGGGATTGCTGTATTGAGGTAATGCCACAGCATCTCAATCAGGGTAAGGTCAGGACTCTCTGACTGGGCCATTCCAGAAGGTGCTTTTTTTCTGTTGAAGCCATTCTGTTGTGGATTTTCTGCTGTGATTTGGTACGTTGTCTTGTTGTATCACCTAACATTTGTTGAGCTTCAATTGGTTGACAGATGGCCTTATATTCTCCTGCAAAATGTCTTGATAAACTTGGGAATACATTTTTCTGCTGATGATGGCAAAGCAGCCCCAAACCATGATGCCCCCTCCACAATGCAGGATGAGGTTTTGATGCTGGTGCTGATACATATTTTTGTTTTCCTTTGAAAAAGAACTACATTTTGGTTTCATCAGTCTGTAGAATATTTTGCGTTCATGCTCATTTGTGAACTTCTGTTTTTTTTTGGATAGCAGTAGCTTCCTTTGGGGTGACCTCCCATAAACTCCATGCTAGTTTAATGTTTTTTGTAATCCACTTGTCTCAATATGTAACTTCATCAAAGTTCAAATGTTGATTGCTAGGTCATGAATCTGAAATGCTGAAACATTTTCAAAATGCATTATTTAATCATAAAAAGGATACCGGTATTTAAAATCTTTTTAGTATAGTATTTTTTATGGTACTATAGGTTTCTGTCTTTACTGCATTATGTTTGCAAAGCTAACATACAGGCCGATGCTTAGCCGCATGGCTTTCAGTGGAATAGTTGGTTATCTGCTATTTATACTATGTTCAGAATTAATCAAAGGCCATTACAAATTGATGAACTGGTTGGATCGGACCGGGCAATTGAATAGCCCTGAGCTGTGCTGTTAAGAGGTTAATCACCCTGGTCACGCCAGCAATAGCCACCCTGCTAAAAGCCCTGTATAATGTAAAATGTGAGTGGTTATTGGTTTTTCATGTAGTTTTCAATGTGCCGTCGTAACAGTGAGTCTCCTGAGCTTAAACCACCTGAGAAGAGAAAACGAGGAAGACCGCCCAAGAAGAAGAAATTTGAGGAGATCCAGCTAATGTAAGACCAGTTCTCTGCATTGATCTCATATTTTGTCTGTCTCAGTCCTAAATTAATTATCTCTATTGAAACACATTTATCCACCACACCCCAGGCCTTGTTTGGTCAATGTTGTGTAGTGTATTGTCAATGCTGAGCGGCTGTCCTGTTGTGTTTCAGTGAGGTGGACTGTGATGTGAAGAATGAGAATGGACTGGGAGGTCTGCAACCAGGCCCCGGTGAGTAAACACGCTCAGTTTAGATGTAACCCCACTGCTGACTCAATGCTGATGGCGATGGCTAAAACTTACACGAACCTGTGTGCCGGTCCAGATCGTGAGAGCGGACCAGATCGTGAGAGCGGACCAGATCGTGAGAGCGGACCAGATCGTGAGAGCGGACCAGATCGTGAGAGCGGACCAGATCGTGAGAGCGGACCAGATCGTGAGAGCGGCCCAGAGCGTGAACGCGGCGCCTGGTCCCTGGTGTGTGACACAGAGCGGCAGTGGACAAGTCTGGCAGAGAGCATCAAGGACAAAACATCCCCCCAGGACCGACACCTCTTCCGCATCATCAGCCAGAACTTCCTCCCGGAGATCAGCAGCATGATCAAGCACAAGGTCAGCCTCCTGCGCTCCTCCCCCTTCCCCGCTCCACCATCCCTCTTCATTCAGATGCTCACCGTGTCAGCTGGTGTGCTCAGTAACTGACAGCATCTCAAATGGCTGCCTTCAGGAGGTGTTGGGAAATGGAGGCTGAGTGGTGTGGCTGCAGAGATGCGTGTGTGTACGAGTACTGGTCTCTGCTTGCCCGGAAAACCACCTTCTAAACCCTTCTGAGCCCCGGGCCCAAAGCCTGTTTGTCCTATCTGCCTGTCTGTCATATCTGTTTACCTTTCATTTCTGTCTATCTGTCAGACCTGTCTGTCTTTGGATCTGTGGTCCTGTGTACAGCTGGAGTGACAGAACTCTGGGTGCTCATGTGATGCTTGATGATTTCTTTTAGGGTGACCTTGTGATTCTGGGGCAACATGCTAGCCTAGAGCATTACACCAGTAAAATCTTGTTGTTTTAATCAAAAATTTAACAAATTGTCATTATTGTATATGAGAATGTTCACATATTTAATAAAATCTACACTAACCCAATAGTGGAAATTGTAGGTGCACAATAAAAGACAAGTTATTAATGTTATAATGTCATTTTTGTAGGCACATTGGTGCACAATAATAAATCTATCCAGGTGACACTACAGAGTATATTTTAAGCACATAGGTGAAATGTTTTGGTTAGCCCTGGAGAGGGGGGGGTCTTTCACACACTTTTTTTAACTGGTCTATGATTCTCCTTTGTAAGACCTCTTATAGCCACTCATATTTGGGGATACAGAACTACTGTTTCCAAGCTTCCTCTTCTGATAACATACTGGGCTTGTTGCTATAGAAACCCAACACAGCCTCTTTGTCCTTGGCGGTTGTGACGGTCAGAAGCCTTCAGGCCATTCTGTCGGCATGGGGTCCATCCTCTAATGGTCACCTGGTGATGACCTGTCCTTCATGGTCAGCATGCCTGCCTCTGCCTGCTATCTATGTGTGCCTGTATCTCTACGTGCACACACATCTCTACGTGCGTGCAGACTCCTATAGCCCTGGCTGTCACAGCCTTCCTACCAGGCACTGATGGGAGGCAGGCTCTCACCTTGAGGCGGGATGGAGCCCCTTGATTGACGGCCTCTTTAAGTGGCGGCACTGGGGGGCGTTCCGTCTTCTGTGTGGGATTAAGTGCAGCGGGTGATGTGCTGAGGCAGCCTAGAGGAGCCCCTGGACCTGCAGTTGCTGTGGAGCAGAGCAAGTTGCGTGTTGGAGCAAGCAGGGGTTCCATACGCCTCGAGGTTCAGACAGGAACCACCAAGCCCATTCACTGACAGGGGCTCATGTATTTTGCGGTGCGGATGCAGGGTTCCCATCGGACTGCAGCTTCCTCAAGTTGTTGTTGCGTTTCCTTCAGTGTTCTTCTGGCCCAGTGTCATTCTGCCATCCAGTTCTGATGCTTGTGGATTGGAAACATTTGTTAAAAACAAGTTCCATGTAAATAATCGATTGCTGCAGTATAGGCTATTTCTTTAAGCTGTGATCTGTTTGCAGGCGCACGTAACAGCCCGGCCCTCCCCCTCAGCTTTTACGTGTGATTATTAATGGCAGAGGGAACATGGACGGGTTTGATTTGTTTGTTTAGTCAGTGACCCCCTTGGAGGGGGTGGGGTTGTGGAGGAGGAGGGGGAGCGCCCTGAGGGATTGTGACCCCGTCATTCCTACAGCCCTGCTGGAGGAGCACAGCGTTCCCCAGGGCCTGCTTCAGTACTGGCTCTGTGAAGGCGTCACTTGATCAATGCGACTGCGTGTGATTCTTGTCAAGGCTGAATAATGAAGCCACTTATTAGTGTTCATCTGGATTATTTCCTCTCTGCAGGAGAACGAGCAGAGACAGAAGCTGATGGAGCCCGCTCCAGTACGCAGCTCCTACAGGCTGTCTGAGAAACGCATGAGCCAGGAAGAAGAGGTGTGTCTGTGTGTTGTACATGAATGTGGAATGGTTCCTGTGGATGTGTGTAATTCGTGGTTCTTGGAGTATGTCCTTGGACGGTGGCCTCTTGTAAGACACAGCGGGCTGACTGTGTGTGTGTGTATCCAGGACACTCTGCAGGCCATCGCTGATGTGGAGCATCAGAAACAGAGGGAGGAGGATCTGGACAGGCAGGCCCTGCTGGCGGAGCAGAGACGTGAAGAGGAGATGCTTCTTCAGGAGGAGCGTCAGAGAGAGGAGTTGGAGAGGGTCAAGGCTGTGGAGGGTGAGTAGAGGAGCTAATTGGTAGGGGGTCGGTTACTAACACCAAAAATCTACCACTAGCGTAGAACTAAAACATTAGAATGTACCACTAGCATAGATCTAAAACACTAGAATGTACCACTAGCGTAGAACTAAAACAGTAGAATGTACTACTAGTATAGACAAAACACTAGAAAACCCTTTTTTGGGGAGAATATCTGTCACTGCTGGCTTAAATCTTAATAACGTTAATGGGTGTAAATAAAACTGAAATTGAGAAACATGGGATTAAGTCACTTAAATATACATTCTCTGCTGCAAGGATTCTAAATGTGATGTCTCTCTCTCTCTGACACTTAGATTATCGCTATGGTAGATTGTGTATGCAATAAATCAAAAACTTTGTGTATAGTTTAAAATACTTTTTTGAAGAATTAACAGCAAAAAAAAACTTGCACTGTGTAACCACTGGAAGAGTTCACAAAAGCTATCGTTACAGTAGCTATCCATATCGTACTCAGTCTGAAAGAGCAATACCGTGTTTAAAAACATAAAGTACATTTGAGGGCACACGTCACAAACACACACCGATTTCATGACAAAAAAACATCACAAGTCTCCCACTGCAAATAAATTATTTTAGCTCAGTTTCTGCATTTGGAAATTATATATTTTTTTACAGTCTACATTGTACTTGTCCAACTCTTATATTCTTTTTAACTTGTCCCGGACAAGCATTAATGTCAATCCCTGAATTTTTTCCAATGGCATTTATCAAGGGGTAACAGCATTTCATGGTGTATCCCGCAGAGAAATTAACACTAGTACGACAAATACATTTTTCCATGGGCTATACCAAGAAAGAGAGCATCCATTTTCCAGAGTTTACACAGTAAACGCCATCTGAGTGAGATTTTATAGTTAATACTCTGATGTCCCATTCCCGTAAAGGCAGCAGGGAGCTGCTCTATAAGAGCTGACAGAAACACTGAAGAAGAGTTATGATACACCGTTTGGTCCAGTCACAGTGGCATAAACTGGCAGGTTTTAATGTTGCAGACCACAGTTTTTTGCAAGTAGTTGAAACATTAAGCCTGTGTAGTTGTGTTTTATGGCCAGTTTACACCATAGATTCAAACACCCTCCAAGGGCACCTCAATGCCGCCCTTTCCAAAATATTGCTTCCAGTGCCCCCGTCATCCTCGGAGCGCCTCCAGGGTGGCGGTACCACCCCCCTTTACAATCACTAGCATAGAACTAAGACAATAGCATGTACCACTAGTATAGAGCTAAAACACTAGCATGTACTGTACCACTAGCATAGAACTAAAACACTAGCATGTACCACTACCATAGAACTAAAACACTAGCATGTACCACTACCATAGAACTAAAACACTAGCATGTACCGCTACCATAGAACTAAAACACTAGCATGTACCGCTAGCATAGAACTAAAACACTAGCATGTACCGCTAGCATAGAACTAAAACACTAGCATGTACCGCTAGCATAGAACTAAAACACTAGCATGTACCGCTAGCATAGAACTAAAACACTAGCATGTACCGCTAGCATAGAACTAAAACACTAGCATGTACCGCTAGCATAGAACTAAGACAATAGCATGTACCGCTAGCATAGAACTAAGACAATAGCATGTACCACTAGCATAGAACTAAGACAATAGCATGTACCACTAGCATAGAACTAAAACACTGGCATGTACTTTACCACTAGCATAGAACTAAAACACTAGCATGTACCACTAGCATAGAACTAAGACACTGGCATGTCCTGTACCACTAGCATAGAACTAAAACACAGACATGTACTGTACCACTAGCATAGAACCTAGGGTGACCATATATTGATTTCCAAAAAAGAGGACACTTGGCCCCACTGCCAGTGTTGCCAACTAAAGTATACCTAAAGCCTGCTAGAAAAATAGCTTAATGGCGGTAGACTAGGCATACGCTAATTAACATATTTGTGACGTCATCACGTCCACTGAACTAAGGCTCTGCACATGACAGAAACAGGAATAAAAAACTGTCTTAAACTCTCTGGTGATTAAGTGCATAAAAATCTCTTCTGATTAAGTGCATGAAAATAATAAAAATTAATGATCAAAATAATAATTTAAAACAAAAGGGAGGAAACAATATTGATTCATGATTGTCCTTGACAATGCTGTTAGACCTGAATGAGCTGCGCATGTTCTATGTCAGCTGCGGTGTAGTAGAGCTGCTCCGCCTTCTCCCCTGCACACCTCTCTCTCTCTGTATCTCCCTCTCTCTGTATCTCTCTGTCAGAGTTGCACTGAATAGAATAGATGGAGAGAGTGTGCCTCTGATTCCTTGCAGGAAAGCAAGACCACACGATTGCGACATTATACTAGCGACTTTATTCTACGAAAAGTAGCTAAGGGTTGTCCAAAAAGTTGTTTCCGTCAATAAAAAAAACATGGAAAACCGAACATTTTCATGGATTTATAAACCCCCCCCCCCGGACAGTGCGTAAAAAGTGGACATGTCCGGGCAAAAGAGGACATTTGGTCGCCCTAATATAACTAAAACGCTAGCATGTACCACTAGCATAGAACTAAGAAGCACATGTAACATTAACTTCAGCGTGCTACTCCTGGTTCTTGTGAAAGTATTTGTTTCATGTCTTGTATGATGTACCTCAGAGCGAGCGCGGCGAAGAAAGCTGCGTGAGGAGAAGGCCTGGTTGATATCCCAGGGGAAGGACCTGCCACCCGAACTGCTACACCTGGAGCCTCACTCCCCCATACGCCGTGCCCGGAGGACTAAAGAGTTGTAAGAGCTCCTGCACACTGTCTGAACCCTAACCTCTGGCTCTCGCTATTGTCTCTGTCAGAAGTTTGGCTACTCACAATATTATCAGCCACCTGTAGGGGTTCGTTTAACAAAATAAATGTTGTGCTCTTTTATTACAGCTATGAAATTGATGATGATTACACAGCGCTTTACAAAGGTAAATCATTTGATATGCACACTGTTCTTGCTTGCGTCATCCTATTCTGTCATTACGTCATTACGGTTTAAGCTCATTAGACCTCATCTACTATTTACATTTCCTGTGGAATTAATATCCAGATAGTTTTGGTGAAAGTTCAATTGCTGATGCTAATTTGTCTGTCTAGTTGCATGTACCAGCAATACTCAGTGAGTGGATGTGACCCAAAATGTCTTCTAACCCCTCTACACATACAAATGTAGAGACAAAGGTTTTAGAAATGGGGGGGCTTTCAGAAGAATTTATGTGGTTTTGATTTTTTGCAAACATTGCTAGTTCTTTGATTGAAAAAAGTACTAGCTATTTCGGCTGTGTTACGTTTATAGTGTTGTTTCACAGATCAGATAATATGCACATTTCAGTAGCTGGCACAGTAATAAGGAGTGTATTGTCTGTGTCCTTGCACTGCGATATTGCTTCTGCACACAACTATACACTAAATGTTAAACATGCCAAAAAATTAAATATCCCTTTAAAGATGCAAGTCTGAGACTTGTGTAAAACAAAGCAGAAATCTCTTAATTTTGGCCTGGATGTGTAATAGAATGTTCATGCTGTATGTGGATAATCTAGAAGTACAATCATGATCAGACCTTAGTTAGACATGCAATTCTAAGTTCAAACGTCAGTGATTTTGATACCATTAGCACACATACATAACACAATTTTCGAGGACGCAGTTTTGTTTGACCGTGCTACTTTTAAAATCGGTAGCCAAAAAGCACAAAAAAGCTTTGATTAATTTTGTTACTGTATTATTTTCCCGGCCAATAACGCAGGTTGTTACTTCATTTTTGTCCTCTGTTCTCACTCCCCTGGTTCCATTCAGTGTTGGAGGCCCTGAAAGCACACAAAGACTCGTGGCCCTTTTTGGAGCCTGTGGACGAATCATATGCCCCCAATTATAATGAGGTCATTCAGGTAAGCAAACGCCCCAGGGAGGAAGGGAAAAAACATTCTCAAGCAATTCCTCAGCATTTTTACTTTGTATTTTGACGTTCAATATGACATGGTTATTTTTGTACATTGTTTTTCTGTATTGTTCCTCAGACACCGATGGATCTGTCCACCATTGAGAAGAAGCTGAACGAAGGGGAGTACATCGCCAAGGACCAGTTTGTGTCTGACATGAAGCTCATGTTCGAGAACTGTATGGAGTACAATGGGGAAGACAGTGGTAAATACACACCGTCACTCTGAACTTTGTGCTTTGTCTCCTGGAACGATCAACATGTGTAACACGGGTTT
>JACXGM010002268.1:0-25067 GCA_016801145.1 Umbra pygmaea
AACAAAGGCATGGGTATAATCTTGCAACACACTTTAAGATCGTTAAACAAAGGCATGGGTATAATCTTGCAACACACTTTAAGATCGTTAAACAAAGGCATGGGTATAATCTTGCAACACACTTTAAGATCGTTAAACAAAGGCATGGGTATAATCTTGCAAAACACTTTAAGATCGTTAAACAAAGGCATGGGTATAATCTTGCAAAACACTTTAAGATCGTTAAACAAAGGCATGGGTATAATCTTGCAAAACACTTTAAGATCGTTAAACAAAGGCATGGGCATAATCTTGCAACACGGGGGTGTGAATGTGAATTCTTACCTGGTATAATAAAGGTAAAATAAAAAATGTAAAAATATTTACAAACCACTGCTTCATTTCACAGCCCACAATCCAGGGCCAGCAAAGTGACCTATTGGTTACAGCATCTGACTGCTATTCATAAAGGCAAATTCCCACGACTTCCAAGGTGAAACCTTCATTTGTGAGCAAGATGGTTAATAATTCCAGGTCATTGCTGTAAATAAGAATTGGTTCTTAGTCAACTCACCTGGTTAAATAACAGATATTTTTTATTTGTCAGAATGTTTGGGTTTTATTCAGACAAAATGTACCCCCAGCTAAAACAATACCAAGTAGTTTAATTGACTTTGGATTCATGAACCAAGATGAACTGCCTGAACTCCTATCATACTATAGTCAGGGGTGCTCCAATAGAAATAGAATGGATAGAAAGGGCATTGAACTTCTTGGCGTGGTCATTTGATTAGTACACAACAAAATGGCGATTGTTGTTAATTGCCATGGTGACAACACGCAAATCGGTATAATGCGGAAGTATGTCGCTAGACCTTCGCAATGGAATGGTACACATTAAAATGGCTGCCGCTCTGAACATTCTGCTACATTGATTTGAATTTGAATGTCCTTTCTATCCATTATATTTCTATGGGTGCTCCCAAGGGGTGGCCGGGGGGACACGGCCACCCTGAAACAATTGCTGCCCCCCCCCCCCACTGGCATCACTTATTTCTTTTTAACCCATGTTACAGCTGAGTCCTGTATCACAACTATAAAATCATACAACACAATAGAAATATAAAGTACAAATATTAAGAAAATCAATCACAATTAACAATAAAATATCAGAGATTTAAACTACATCAATTAAAGCTGTATAGGTTTCTTTTTAAGGACAGCTAGCCTATCTGAAGACCAGTGAATCACTCATTTATACAGAGTTGTATTTGAAAGTCTAGGCACCCCTGACAATTTCCATGATTTAATTAATAAATGATTGGGTGTTTAGATCAGCAATTTCATTTTAATCTCTCAAATAACGTATGGACACAGTAATATTTCAGTAGTTAAATTAGGTTTATTGGATGAACAGAAAATGTGCAATATGCATCAAAACAAAATTTGACAGGTGCATAAATTTGGGCACTCCAAAAAAAATCACATCAATATTTAGTTAAGCTATCTTTAGCAGAAATGACAGCCTCTAGATGCTTCCTATAGCCTGTAATGTGTGTCTGGATTCTGGATGAAGGTATTTTGGACCATTCCTCTTTGCAAAACATTTCCAGCTCAGTTAGGTTTGATGGTTGCCGAGGATGGACATCCATCCATCCATCCTCATCCGCTTATCCGAGATTGGGTCGCAGGGGCAGCAGCTCCAGCAGGGGACCCCAAACTTCCTTTTCCCGAGCCACATTAACTAGCTCCAACTGGGGGATCCTGAGGCGTTCCCAGGCCAGGTTGGAGATATAATCCCACCACCTCTTCCTGGGTCTTCCCCGAGGCCTCCTCCCAGCTGGACGTGCCTGGAACACCTCCCTAGGGAGGCGCCCAGGGGGCATCCTAACCAGGTGCCCAAACCACCTCAACTGGCTCCTTTCGACGCAACGGAGCAGCGGCTCTACTCTGAGATCCTCAGGGATGACTGAGCTTCTCACCCTATCTCTAAGGGAGACGCCCGCCACCCTCCTGAGGAAACCCATTTCGGCCGCTTGTACCCTGGATCTCGTTCTTTCGGTCATGACCCAGCCTTCATGATCATAGGTGAGCGTAGGAACAAAAACTGCCCGGTAGATCGAGAGCTTTGCCTTCTGGCTCAGCTCTCTTTTCGTCACAACGGTCCTGAATGTAATACCGCACATGCTGCGCCGATTCTCCGACCAATCTCCCGCTCCATTGTCCCCTCACTCGCGAACAAGACCCCAAGGTATTTGAACTCCTTCACTTGGGGTAAGGACTCATTCCCTTCCTGGAGTAGGCACTCCACCGATTTCCTGCTGAGAACCATGGCCTCAGATTTAGAGGTGCTGATCCTCATCCCAGCCGCTTCACACTCGGCTGCGAACCGATCCAGTGAGTGTTGAAGGTCACAGGCCGATGATGCCATTAGGACCACATCATCCGCAAAAAGCAGCGATGAGATCCTTAGCCCACCGAACTGCAACCCATCCCCACCCCAACTACGCCTCGATATCCTGTCAATAAATACTACAAACAGGATTGGTGACAAAGCGCAGCCCTGGCGGAGACCAACCTTCACCGAAAACGAGTCCGACTTACTGCCGAGAACCCGGACACAGCTCTTGCTTTGGTCATACAGAGATTGGATGGCCCTAAGAAGAAACCCCCTCACCCCATACTCCTGCAGCACCTCCCACAGTATCTCCTGGGGGACCTGGTCATAAGCCTTCTTCAGATCCACAAAACACATAGTAGACAGGATAGGGATACTCCCAGGCCACCTCTAGGATCCCTGCGAGAGTATAGACTGAGGATGGACAGCCCGCTTCAAATCACCCCACAGATTTTCAATGATATTCAGGTCTGGGGACTGGGATGGCCATTCCAGAACATTGTAGATTTTGAGCAGTGTTTTGTGTCATTGTCTTGTTGAAATATCCAGCCCTGGCGTAACTTCAACTTTGTGACTGATTCCTCTACATTATTCTGAAGTCTCTGCTGATATTAAGTGGAATCCATGCAACCCTCAACTTTAACAAGATTGCCAGTACTGGCACTGGCCACACAGCCCCACAGCATTATGGAACCTCCACCAAATTTGACACTCTCCCGTACAGCTTCTCCTTGTGCAAAGTGCAATGAATTGTTGAACGATGCACAGTGACACCATCTGCAGCAAGATTATGTTGTAGTAGGTCTTTGGAGGTGGTCTGTGGGCTGTTTTTGACCGTTTCCACCATCAATCACCTTTGTCTCTCCAATATTTCACTTAGCCTCCTACTACTGGCCTTAACAAGAACTGTCCTTGTGGTCTTCCATTTCCTCACTATTTTCCTCACAGTGGATAGTAACAGCTTAAATCTCTGCGATAGCTTTTTCTAGCCTTCCCCTAAACCATAATTTTGAAAAATCTTTGTTTTCAGGTCATTTAAGAGTTGTTTTGAGGCCACCATGTTACTACACTTCAGAGGAGAGTCAAAGAGAACAACAACTTGTAATTGGCCATCTTAAATACATTTTCTCATGATTGGATGCACCTGTCTATGAAGTTCAAGGCTTAATGAGCTCACAAAACCAACTGTGTGTTCCAGTTAATCAGTGCTAGGTAGTCAACAGGAATTCAAATTAACAAAATGACAAGGGTGCCAAAATATATGCACCTGTCTAATTTTGTTTTGATGCATATTGCACATTTTCTGTTAGTCCAAATAACTTTATTTCACTAACAAAATGTTACTGTGTCCTTCAGTTATTTGATAGATCAAAATGAAATTGCCGATCCAAACACCCAATTATTTATAAATGAAAATCATGGAAATTGTCAGGGGTGCCTAAACCTTTGCATCACTGTATATACAGACACATAACACATTAAAACAGGATTGGAACTCAAAATGTTACTGTACTGGTATTAGTCTATGCACATCAGATAATTAGTAACATTAACTGTAAAATAAGAAACCAAAGTGTATGTGATTCCTTAACCCTCATATTGATATTATATTGACATTTTCAACTAGTCTATATACTACAACAGCATAATAGAATTCAGTTATGGCTTTTTGTTTTGGTGTGCCACCCCAAGATGTTCAGTGGCCCCATCAGGCAACCACTATGAAAGCCAATGACTGTACTTCGAGAATTGTGGTCTCAAACCGGCGATCCCCTGTCCACAGTGATAATAAGGGAAAGCCCTACTTCAAGGTTTGAGCAGCAGGTAGCCATAGTAGCAGGGCAGAGCCCAACTGAATGATTCAGGTAACAGTAACAATGTAACAATCTATATGAACAGTGTCCGGGAGTACCCCAAAAGTTTGAGGAAAATTGGCTTAGCGCTGCCGAGGTTGTTAAGAGGGATGTCAGACTGGGTTGTTTTGGTCAGTTAGTGACCCCTTGTGGGAGGTTGGTTATCTGCAAGCTTAATTGTGGTTTCTAGCCATGAAAGTGTTTTATTCTACAGGTGTATATTCTGACTACTTCCTGGTAGAGTGAGCTTAGATTAGAAGCTGAATGCTTTGTATCACAGTCTTCTTCCACTCTCCTGAGCCCCTGTTTCTGCGCAGATGTTGAAAATGGACTAAGAAATACAGTGTCTGAGTTATTTTTTTTCAAATTAATTTCGTCCTTCAAACACCTAAGGCGGTACAACAGGAACTATGAGATCACAACTTATTTTCTGTTGCACAGTTTTGTTACAGTGTGCCCTACAGGATTTTTCCCATGTGTACTTGATAAAAGTTCCTTTTTTTCACAGATATCATGAGGTGCAATGGATTTTGTCTGGCCAACACAGAAACTGTCTTCTATGATAGCTGCTCACTGGATAGAGAGCGAACTCTGCCAGGGCCCATATGTAAAGAGTCTGCAGGGATTTCGTGAGTCGTCAATCGTCGTTCTCTTTCTTGTATTATTCTCTCAATAGTTTATTTCATTTTATTGTTCCTTTCTACAGTTCTATAATGTAAAATCAATTTGTAATTGTTCAAAGTATTGCCTGTGTTTGAGAACATTTTCATATTTTCTTATTAAACAGATTCACCTAAAACAAAGTTCAAATCTTTTAACAAATATTTTGGTAAACTTTCTCTTTACACAAAAAACCACCTTACTTTTACTTTTTACTTAGTTCTTCCTTTTTTTTTTTTTTTTTCTATTTTTTTAAAAATCATTTTAACCTAGAAAATAACCACCAATGTTATTTTTCATGTACTTAATCATTTTCCAGCTACGATACCGAATCTGTTCTTAAGGAGAATCTGGACTTCGTTGAGACGTCAACAACAGAAGGTAGTCCTGAAAACCAAGAAACACCTTTCCCTAACTTGACCTACTACCAACTGTTGACTTATGAGACTGATATTCTGGAATAAATGGCAGTGACAACTATATTGTTTAGACACTGATTTATAGGACTGATAATCTGGAATAAACAGCAGTGGCAGTCATAATGTTTAGATATTTTAGGATGTAACTTATGTTTACCAACACATTAACTATAGCCTGCTACAGTGTGTGTAGGCTAAAGATTGTTGCTGCTAGATTGAAACTAATTCACCTTTGTGCCTCAAATATACATAGCAAGGGAATAATAAATGATTATGCTATTTGACACTTTAAGATTAGGGTATTCAGGATGATCTCGTTCTACAAACTAATATACTGATATTAACTTTTATCAGGGTTTATGTTACATTGCACTGAAAACTGGTGTCATTTATTTACAAAACTGACCAGATGTGTTTTCACACAATAGGTATTGATTATGTGTTGCTCAGCTTATTCAATGGTATTAAATAATGCAATTTGACCATATTACATTTATCTTTTAATAGCAGTTGGAAATAGATATACTAGAGTCTTAAAGCAAAGAGGTAGACTGGGGGCTTAACTCTATTGCCTCCAAGGGCAATATCGTCTCAATGGGGCGACAGCAGCACCTCATTATTTATTTAACATTTATTCTCGCAGATCGTCTCATTGAGATCACATCTCTACTACACTTCACATTTCCGTGGATCGCTACCCCAATTGCACATCTTCCTGGCATATGACTAATTCTGATGATAGAATGTACGGGGATAAGAGAGAAGAAGTATGTTTGTGTCTTTGCATCATGAGTCAAAATCATGTTTGAACGGTTGCTGCAGGTCAGAGTGTAGGCTGCACACTGCTGCCACCTGCTGGAGTAGAAGGATTAAGAACATACCATATATTGCCTGCTTGTTTCTTTTGATTACAATTATTTAAGGGGCACATAGGGTTAACTGTCTTACTCATGGACAGAACAGAAAAACTTTCAACTGGATTGACACCAGGACATTCGGACACATGTCAAATTGTGTCCAGATCATTTTGCACTTGAGTTATTTGATTTAATGGAATAACAACATACTAACACTGCAGTATTTTGGAGATATAATTGCCTATGTGTCTTTACTCAGTGACAATGTGACTCAGTGACACGGAATTCGTAGTATTTCTTCAACCCCATGTTTTGTAGGGCATTTTAGTGGAATTGGTTCATAATCAATGGAAAATAAAGTATTCATTGTTATGGCTTGTAGTTACCTTCTGTGCTTAATATTAATTGCAATAGTAGGGTTGCAAAGGCTACTGTACTTTAAACTGCAAGTAAAATGGTCTGGGTTCTGTGGAGTTATCTGGGTTGTTTGAAGAAGGCCCACTGGATGTTACAAGAACAGATTATCCAAGAATTAACAACAACTCTTTTCAAGAAAGGTTTTGAAAAAATGATGTCAGTCCCATCATAAAAAAACGATTATTTTAACCAGGCAATTTGCTATTATTATTATTATTGTACATCAACAGTTAGGGGTAACTGTCATGCTCAAGGACAGCACAACAGGTTTCACCTTGGTTGTTGAGGAATTCAAACCAGCGTCCTTTCGTGGCCTGGACAGATATCATTACCACTAAGCGACCTGGATGGAACTAGAATCAGAAACATAGCCAAAAACAATCGTTTGGAGCGTCACAAAATATATAAAGCAATCTGAAAATGTCCGCCAAAGATACATTCACATCTGCAATGGATAAAGAATGATTACAAACAAAGACCCCAGAAGTTTTACCAGGGAAGTTGATCGAGAACAGCTTCTGATTTGCAGCAACAGCCTGGGGAGGATGGAAGAGCCAATTGACAGCTTGGGATGATTAGGTTGCCATGATGGTATGAGGGCCAGGTTAGAAATGTGTCCAGGAAACCCCCTACACTTACGAATAGTGCCATGGGATCTTTAGTGACCACAGAGAATCAGGACACCCGTTTAACGTCCCATCCGAAAGACGGAACCTTACGCAGGGCAGATGTCCCCATTACTTCCCTGGGGCATTGGGAATGACCTTTGGACCAGAGGGAGGGCAGCCCCCTACTGGCCCTCCAACACCACTTCCAACAGGATTGGTCTCCCATCCAGGGACTAACCAGGTCCAACCCTGCTTAGCTTGAGAAGCAAACCAGCAGCGTATTATAGGGCGCTATGATGCTGGAGTCAGGCTTGCATTCAAACAGTATTTACCAAGAGTCATCAAATGGATCGATCCTCATTCTTGGAAAAAAACAGTTCATTTTGTTCCAGATCTATTTAGTATATTGTTATAATTCCCTGAAAATAAAGATTACACTGTTTCAGTTCAGGTCAATAAACGCTGAGGGAATGGTTGTTAATAGAGGCGTTTATCTTCGGCTGTTGGAAAATAAACACCCTGTTCCACATTTTCACTTGATGCCATATTGATTAGATGCATAATAAGCACTCAACTGATCCATTTATGGGATTTTGAAGGAAAAAGTAGTATTTTCTCTCTGAAAGCCTTCATTTGACCCCTGAAAGCGAGACTGTGTGACATTTTGTATCAACTGACAATTACCGGTAACCATTTTATTGACCTTGAAAATGTTACTTTATTTCCTGTGAGCCAACCCTTCTTTTCTGTATATAAATGACATTGCCATTCCTTTTGTAGAGAGTTAGAACATTTAGGCTTCTGCATTAATTCAAATGGCCCATTGAGTGTGACAGGAGATTTTTCAAATTAACAAATGTATTGTGATTTTTCTAATCACAATACATTTTTACATGGAGACAAAGTTTCCTAAGACGCTAATAGGATGCTATTTAGAAGGAATGTTGACCAACTTTAGCTCTTCATGCAGGCTTTACAACCTGAGCATTCCACAATGGAAAATTCAAATATATACAAGAAAACACGCCACCCCCTCAATTGTAAAAAAATAATAATCAAAATAGTCATTTGGTATTGGTATTTCAACCAAATTGCTGGTTATTATATTTACACAATTTATACATATTTTTGGTAAACTATTACATACAACTTCTGGTGAACAACTATTTGGAAGATATTTTTTTACAATCACACATGCTTTTTCTATATCAGATTTGAAAACACGCTTACGCTAATCCTCATTAGTAGATATTTTATTGTCCTTTTCAGGAAATTTGTCTTTGACTCATAGCTGCAACAGTACACAACAAACATACATACACACGCAGCATTAAAAAGAATTCATAACATTGACTACAACTTACTATTTAACATTAATAGATACAGGAATAAAATATTTTTGTAACGGTTACTCTTACAAAGTGGGACTCTATAACATCTTCCCAATGGCAGAAGCTGATACATTGGGAATAAAACAGAGTTGAATCATTCACTATTGTGCATTCTTAATAACTAATGACTCATCAATTGTTTGGAGTGATTTGTACTCCTTTACACTTAAAACTTTCATTGCAGTTTTAACAAGACGTGCAAGCTGTGATTTTAGTTGGACCGAAAGATTGCCATAATTGCATCCCATAATTTAAAAGACTACCTAAAGTGGCATAATAAAAAAATTGCATAATTCTCTGATTTACACCAAACAGCCCACAGATATACAGATATAATCAATGTGGGCTTTCCAAGTAAATTAACGATCAATGAACATATAGATACTGATACTTTTCCACCTGCTCAGTGATATTATCCAGAATGATGACTGGGCTGTAATCCCCTCATCTTTTTGGATCTTCTATTATTTCCGATGTTTTCGATGCATTTATAATAAGATTATTTACATTACACCACTGCACAAAGTTCTCAATTTCTGACTGATACGCTGCTATATCATGATCTTTCTCTAACAAACTCAATATCACCGTGTCATCAGAGATGACATGATTATGCGCTGAGTTTTTCTGAAGAATGCGAGCTGTGCTGACTGTCACAATTTGTTTGCGTAAATTGCCATGAAACTTGCAGATCTCAGATTCACAATGACGCTTAAAGACCTCAAGCCACACTCCCAGATTCCACTCTTGCGTTTGGGGCACCAGACTTGACAACGCACCTGTCTGGAGGTCCTTCACAATGGCAGTTGACACTAAGTCTGCTCTTTTTGTTATGTAATTTTTTTTCCCACTTTTCTACCCTCCCACCCTCCTTGTCAGCAGCTCCACAACCTTTTGGAAAAATGTGTGATGGTGAGTGGCACTCAAATGGTTCATCCAACCACCTGTCACCAAGATGGCTGATTCTTTTCGCACTGCTAATCGAACACGGAAGCCTTTAGTCAGATCATGCATGGAATGATTACGCTCAACAACAATACTTCTGTGAGCGCCCGATCTGCACACAGGGTGTCACTGGAGAGCGGCGTGGCAAGGTAGATAATTCGACTTATCTAACCCAAATCCCGCTATGCCAATTTTTGCTGCCTCGTGCTGGAGGTCCGGGGAAAGTCGAATAACCCATAGTCAGGCTTGAACCACTGACTTTCATGACGTAGCTTGTCCTGCAATGCAGCGACTTAGCCCGCTATGCACATGGACCAACACCAAAGTTTGCTTCACAGGTAGATGACATCTGATAACCAGGGTTTCTTGGGCCAAACCTCCACGTGTACTCTGCCAGTTCAGGCTGTATCAGGTCCCCTGTTAGAGAAACCCACAATGTGGCCATTAGTATGAATGTGTGTGCTTGCATGGACACTCAGATCTCTCAATAACAAACGGAGGACAGCCGTGTTTTACCACAATAAATATGTCTACACTGGCCATGTCAAAACCGTAATGTTGCTGATAAGTTGCTACAGGGGATGGCCTCGAACTTACTGTAAATCTCTCTGGATGAGTGTCTGCTAAATTACAAATTGTAAAATGGAAGGAAGATAACTGTTGTATGTTGTATATAACATCTACATTTTTGTGCACAAAAAAGAATAATGGCTAGCTTCACACAAAAAACAGTCACCTACCAAACAGTCAAAGAAATGTCTGTTCGACCTGTCAATTAATCAGTAAATCTCCTAGACTACATCCAAGATAGCAGGCCTGTGAACAGACATTTTGGGAGGCAGATGATCAAAAAATAAGGGCTAGATATATATGTATTTTTATACTTGGATAGTCTGAGGTGAAAAGGGCAGACTGTCCAGTCTATAGACTCTCGAGGTCTATCTGTGCATGTGCTTGGCAGATACCCTGGGTGGCCACTTGCCTCTGTACCTTCCTGCCTCACATGTGGCCCTTGACTCCTAAGGAGTGGGGGGGTAGGGAGACACTTTCATGTCAGCTTTCAACTCTTGCCATTACACAGCCTGTTCCCAGAGTGTAACTGATTACAGGGACAAACTGTTGCGGATATGGGCAGGAGGGGTGTGACCCAGGCAGACACCCTGGTGAATGTTGTGAGCAACATGTATATATAAACAATTATATAAACAATGTTATATAACCAATGTTCACAATGTGTGCACAATTATTAGGCAAGTTGTATTCTTGAGGATTAACTTTAATATTGAACAACTGCAGTGCTCTTGGTCAATCAAAAATGTAAATAAACCTGAATAGTTAAGAAAGTAAAAGTGAGGTCTTGGCTTTCTTTATAGAATATATATGTGTGGACAATTAAGGGGCAACTATTAGTGTGCTGAATAATTATGCAACTAAATGAAAAACAAAAACTTTCCCATCTCACTTGTTGATTTTCATCTGTTAAAGTGAGAATAATAACTCAAAATTTACAAATAACAATTTCTGACAAAACATACCAATGAGCAATATAGTCACCCTTCTTTTCAATAACAGTCATAATCCTTCCATTCATGGAGTTTGTCAGTTTTGTGATCTGTTGATGATCAACTTTTTCTGCAGCAGCAACCACAGCCTCCCAGACACTGTTCAGAGAGGTGTACTGTTTTCCTTCACTGTAAATCGACCATTTAAGAAGGGACCACAAGTTCTCAATAGAGTTAAGGTCAGGTGAGGAAGAGGGCCATGTCATTATTCTTTAATATTTAAGCCCTTTACTGGCTAGCCACGCAGTGGAGTACTTTGATGCATGTGATGGAGCATTGTCCTGCATAAAAATCATGGTCTATCTTGAAAGATGCAGACTTTTTCCTGTACCACTGCTTGAAGAAAGTGTTTTCAAAAAACTGTCAGTAGGTGTGTCCACATCCATGTATGTTTTTTATTACTTGCAAAGTGAACTATCCCTTTAAAGATGTCCATGCTGTTTTTTTTCTTCCATGGATATGTTGCAGCTAACAACATAATGCAACAGAGACAAACACTGCCAACCAGAGCATGAAATGGAACAGTCCAGGGATGTGATCAATAACAGCAGATAAATGAATCTATCAGAGTATATAGAACTGATGTGTTTGGGGGCAAAATGTAGACAGTTGGTGGTTCACAGAGCTCTGATTTTACCACTGGTGAACTGATTTCTCCCCTTTTAAGGTTGAAGTCAAGATCAGCTTGTTCTTGGTTGACCAGAAGGACATTCTCATTTATTTTTAGCATTTTTTTTGTTTGTTGATAAAACAGAAAAACCTTTAGTAGAAAGCTGGAGATGGCAAATCGTCACGCGACCAGGATGGTCTTGTGCCCACCCGAAGTGCTGAACTGTACAAGAGTTTTCAAGGAAAACGTCTCTTCGTCCAGGAGCTATAAACTTCACATTTCCGGCCATGAGCCGACCCACCTGCCCCCCCACCCGGAGCTGCCACAAGCCTTTCCCTCGGTGGATGCGCCCGATCACGCGCACTACATCATTGGCTCGGTCATTCTCCTGGTGGGTATCACGGGGGTGCTGGGTAACGCCTTGGTCATCTACGCCTTCTGCCGAAGCCGCTCCCTCCGCACACCAGGCAACATGTTTGTGGTGAACCTGGCTGTGGCTGACTTTCTTATGTCGCTGACACAGTCGCCTGTCTTTTTCTTGGCCTCCATGCACCGCCGCTGGGTGTTCGGTGAACGCGCCTGCGAGCTTTACGCCTTCTGCGGTGCACTGTTTGGCCTCTGCTCCATGATGACACTGACAGCCATCGCAGTAGACCGCTGCCTGGCCATCACGCGGCCACTGGCGTCCCTGGGAGGCCTGGACCGACATCGTGCTGTGGTGATGCTGACGGCCTGCTGGCTCTGGAGTCTGGGCTGGAGTCTTCCTCCGTTCTTTGGCTGGAGCGCCTATGTGCCTGAGGGGCTTCAGACGTCGTGCAGCTGGGATTACACCACCTTCACCCCATCGGTGCGCGCCTACACCCTACTCCTCTTTACCTTTGTCTTCTTAATTCCTCTGGGGTTGATAGGCGGCTGCTACCTGGCCATCTTCCGCACTGTCCGCCAGGCGGGGTGCGACGTGTGCCGACTGGACAGCAGCGAGAAGCACAAGGCATATGAGCGGCTGCGCAGCGAGTGGCGTATGGCAAAGGTGGCGTTGGTGGTCACCCTGCTGTTTGTCGTGTCCTGGTCACCCTACTCGGTTGTGGCATTGGTGGCCACTGCAGGCTACGCCCATCTCCTCACGCCATACATGACCTCTGTGCCTGCCGTCATCGCCAAGGCCTCAGCTATCCACAACCCCATAATCTACGCCATTACCCACCCTAAGTACCGCGCCGCCATCGCCCGCTACGTTCCTGCGCTGCGCTGGCTGCTGCGTGTAGCTGACAAGGACCTCCATTCATCATTCAGCTCTAACAGCGGCGCATCCTTTAGCTCACGCCAGCACACCCTCATAAGCCAGTGCTCCCTTGGCACGAGTGTTGTTGCGGTAGCAGGAATGAGCACTGGGACTCGTGCCAACGAACGCTGGGCAAAGACCCGTCATTCCTCCCTCTCCGACACAGACTCATGCTGGACAGAGAGCGAGGCCGACGGCTCCAGCGACAACTCACTGCCCTTCGCCCAGCGTGTCTCCACGGAGATTGCCAAAGATACGGCCATCCCCAATCAGAAGTCAGTAGGTGTGGTTGCCGGGCTGAAAATAGGAGTGTTGTCTGAAAACCTCAGGGTCTGTCACAGAAGCATTTCAAGCCACTCAAATGTGTCTGAAGGAGAGATGGCTGATGCAGGCCCTCAGTCCGAACTCAAAAACATTCTGCTACCTAATTGAACTTTTTCAACTGTCTAGAAAGTATCTTCAGTTCCCTACTGCATCTCTCTGCACTCAGCTGATAGAACAGATTGGATTAAATCCAAAATATGATATTTTTTCTATGGTGGTTTAATTTGTAAAGTGTTTTTTTAATCTCATTCTCAGCTCAGTTATTAAAGATGTCTTCCGCGATTTTAGGCAATATTTACAACTATTTAGGCCTCTAAAGATCGTGAATTTAGGCGCCGTAATGCTAAAACGGATACCCGCTCAGGACTTTTTTTTGTCTAGGCTCGTATTTTCCCTCTTGATCTCGTGTATTTAGAGGTTGTGCTCTCTCTGCAAACTCAATAGACGTCACGTATAGCTTTGGTTTGATTGACAGCTCTGTCAACAGGACCTTCCCTATTTCAGCAAACCATACATCACACATTTTTTGGGAATTCCCTGCCTGACGCTATAGGTAAGTGAATGCGTGCAAAGGCCGAGAAACACCATCAGGTTTCAAGCTAAATACGGTCAGATGATTCTATAGATTTTGCATACGGACTACAATGGGAGGGGCTAAAAATTGTTTTGCGGACTGGCTCTTTAAAGAGTCGAGAATGCAATTAGGACACGTTAAAGCAGTTGAGGTCAAGCCATTGTTCTTCTCAGCTCAACTGGCCGCACTCGTTCAGCTGGTCACTTGTTGTTGCTCCTAAATAAATGTTTACTGAGATTGAATTTTTCAAGAATTTCAAATCCCCTAGCATTAGTATCATGCATATTGTGTAGAGATTGAAACGATGTGCTACTTCCTGTATTGTCTGTAATATTTAATATGCATTTGTAAAACTGCTGTCTTGGCAAAGTCTCCATTGACAAAGAAAGTTTTCATCTTAATGGGCTTCCTGTAAATTAAGGAAGAATACATACTTTACTGTATATGTAATTTATCTAATGATGTCTTCATTAAGTTAATTTCTTGTTTTCAGGTAGTAACAATTCGCATAATTGCCATTTTTACATTAAGCTAAAGCATGCGTTTTCTTTTGCGTATTGTAATTCCTGTATGTCCTATGTCTTCATTTTCACTTTTTACAATTTTTATTTCTTCATTTTAATGATTGTTTGCTAAAAGCCATTTCAAATAAACTAAAGGTGTACATTGTTATTAAATAGAGGAAGTAACGTATAATTCGTCTTTGCTATATGCATGTGATGTAACATATCCAAATGGTTGGCAACATTTTTGAAAGTGTTTATCGCGCCCACATTACATCATATTAAAAGCCCGGGAGAGAAAACGATTTTTAATCACTTAAAAGTTTTACAATGTGAATACATCAATGGTAACATTTACTGCAAATTACTATAGTGCAGCCTGTGCCATAGCAGATAATTAGATAGGGCTTTTTATAGACTACATTCGAGTTTTATATCCAATTCAATCACCCACAATGAAAAAGGAGCTTTTACTTTGATAGATAATCTCGGAGCATTATTGCTGTCTTTAGCGCTGCAGGGGACGGTGTTCGACGATTTGGCGCAGCGCCCACACGAGTGAAGTTCAGAGACTTGTGCGATTATTGGACACAATTTAGAGAACATTATGGTAAATAAAAAGTTCGTCGTCTCCACAGGTATGCAACGAAATAATGTAAATTTAATCTTCTGACGACCTTGTTGATTATATAATATGTTTTAGGTAGGCTACTCAAATTTCTGATTGTCCGGTTATAGTTTACTCTTGGTGGTGGATGAGGTGGGCTTTCCCCCTCACTATGTAAAGCGCTTTGGGTTCTTGAAAAGTGCTATATACGTTGAAATTATTATTATTTAATGTTTTTGAAGGGGAAATGCCTGCTAATTTGTCTGTTTGGTGGGTGTCGTTGGTGTTTTCCGCGTAGCCTAACATTTTCTCTTTATGCCTAGTTTCTTTGATTATTTTGTTGAATTCAGCTACGGTATCAGCCTTCGTTGAAGAGCTCGATGACAAGTAAGTTGTTTTTCATTACTTCGAAATATGTACATGTAGCTACATTGCTTTGATGACAATGTAAAACATTATACCGTTCTGTTCCACAAAACGATAACATATAACGGAATATCGAAGGAGACCTTTGTTGTTCACACCAGTGACACCGCCTGTCTCCAGTACTGATATCCTCTGTCCATGGTCCTTAAATATATAAGAGGCATACAGACAGTACGTTACCTATAGAGGAGTGTGAAAAGCTCAGTGTGTAGAAATTTGTTGTACAGATTTACCTATGTTTGTTGACATATTTGCAGGATTAAAAACACAAGACGTCCTGATGAGATATGGCTTATACAAGTGAGTACAGATGTGATTTATACATATAGCCACATCATAAGACCCGAAAATGAGAGTGAAGAAGACTGATGTCCATAAAGAGAATAAAAGAGTGGGCATTGAAGTACATTTTCATTAAAATAATGTGTGGGGTTCTTTTATCGCTGTCATGGTAACAGGTACAGTACACATTTGGCATGAATCCAGAATCCAGACCTCTACAGCTCAACTTTAGCTGGATAACTAGACTAGTGGAAATTATTAATTTTGGTTTCAGGATATTATTTGTATTGCTATAGTTACTAATTTTATCATGAACATTGTGTGCATTTGTGTCCACGTGCACATTGGTGCAATATGTCACGGCAATATGTCAATATGATGTTTTAAATGTGAAATTGCAGAGAGCAGATGTGTAAATGCATTTTACGTGAAATGGGATTGTTTGGTGTTTTGTTTTGGACCAGTTCTACGCCCCCTGGTGTACCTTCTGTAAGCAGCTGGATCCTGTGTGGTACGAAATTGGGGCAGAGCTGAAAAGCATGGGATCGCCCATCAACGTGGGGAAGGTGGATGCAGATGTCTACACCAGTGAGTCTCAAAATCTGATTGGGATATTAAGCTAAACGACAGAACAAAAATACTTAAATGATTTCAATGTTAGGTGAAACACAACCAATGACTGCCAGCTGGAATGTGATAGGCTACATACAGACAGAGCCTCCTTGAGTTTGTAGTTTAGTCTTAAGTGTTATTTCAACTAGTCCTGATTTGATTGTTTAGATCAAGAGGACTAGTATTGTGTGTCACGTGTTCCAAATAATTGATTAATAGCTGGAAAGTTACTAGCTCAAAGTTAAACACCAAACCAACATTTTATTCACTCGTCAGATGTCACATACCTTGATTGTTTGGCCACGGTGTGGTATTCAGGCACAATAAAGAATTATCTCCAACTTCTTATAATACCATATATATGTAAGCAATAATGCAGTGGTTGGGTATATTGCCAATATATCACTGATCAGAGCTGTTCTTAGGCACAACACACTGCGGAATGCCTGGGGAAAGTGCTAATTTGTAGTATATTGGTAATAGAAATTTTTTTTGGATACAGTTAAAGCAGTATGTTTCCCATTTGTAATTGCAAGGTGCCTTGTTTCTATTCTAAATCGTTTATCAACACAGTTAAGAGCAATCAGTAACAAGCAATGTGAGATCTTGTATTCGACAGTTCATCCTTCAGGATTCGACCCGCCCATCTGTATAGTCCACCTGTATAAGCAGTTATTCTGAAAGAAAGGTTGATTAACCCTTATCCTACATCTTATTGCCTTTCAGCCTGACATGAATTCAAGGGCTTACCTAAAGGGACAGCAAGGACGACAGACACAGTGCCTTGTCAACTTCAGGTCCACACTGCCAAGATTAGGACTGTCAGTTCAGACTAATAGGCTTAGTGAAGATTTTAAAGCAGCATAGACACTTGAATTGTGTGTGTAAGTACATGTGTGCTCTGAGAAGCATATGGCCAGACATGCCAACCAGATGGGATAACAGTAACATAATCATTTTCAGTGCTGTGGAGCTTCAGTAACCCTTCCAAATCCTTCATGAACTGTTCCTGTATGAGAGAGTGGAGTAGGTTACCTAGTTAGGCTCTCCCTCTCTCTCTCTACTCTCTCCCCCCCCCTCTCTCTCTCTCTCTCTCTCTCTCTCTCTCTCTCTCTCTCTCTCTCTCTCTCTCTCTCTTTCTCTCTTTCTCTCCCTCTCTCCCTCCCCCTCTCTGATAAACATTATCACAATATTAAGATAATTTAAACAAAGTTTGTTAAGCATGGTTATATTTTTTTTAAAGTTTTTTGTTATGGTATAAGTTAGCACTATGGTAGAATGGGATGTGATATATTGATATAATAGGTGTGGTATGTAAGGGGGTATGGAATTAAATCCTGAATGCAGATTGGATGATAGATATGATGAATGGGTATGACATCATATCACTTGTTACTGCTCTAATTGTGCCATATGTCACTAGCCTGATATTCATAACATCATTTTAAATTCAGCTTCACTCCAATATTCAGTCTAAAGTTACTTCTATAGTAGCCGTTTTCCACGATGGACGTTGACAAAGACCTAGTCCTCATCTCCTAACCCAGTGGTTCTCAAACCTCTCCTCAGGCCTTCCCAGACAGGATATGTTATAGTTTCAACCATAAACTAACATACCTGACTAAATTAGTCAACTACACATTAAGCCTTTGATTGATTAGATCAGGTGTGACATTTCAGGGTTAAAACAAAAACATGGCCTGTCTGGGGAGGCCCGAGGAGAGGTTTGAGAACCACTGTCCTAACCACTAATAAATGTGTTATTTGACCATCAACTGGCTAATGTACCTAACACCTGTTGATAGCATTGTCACAAACCATCACATTAATGACCGTCTTTAATAAATTACATGAACGCCTTCGATGTGATTGTGAATGTGATTTCCTGCTGTGGTGTTAGGGACGTTAATCTCTGGATTATTTTAAAACAGCTGCAATAGCAACATCCTTGCTCTCTGCTATTGTAATTTATTCCGTTGCTAGCACTGCTGCTGTTGTCATCTCCATCTCTCAGGATCATTTTCTTTCCGTCACACTTTTGTCTAAGCCCCTCAGTCAGGTAAAGTATGCTTATTGGCTTGTTTGGTGAGGCAATCAAATAAAGTTGAGCGTAGCTAGAACCTGAATTGCCCAAACAAAAATTTTAAAGTGGGTGTGGCTATTGACTCAGGGACTTGAACCAGGCAAATATGTCACACCCCCTCATGCCTTATTGCTTATACTGTATATTCCATGGCTATCAGCCAGTCAGCTTTCAGGATTCAAACCAGCAGGTATATAAGAGATCATATGCAACAGCTATGACATCGCATAGCATTTTAATGTTCTAGTTGAATTTTGATAATACATATGTTATCTTAGTGGTTTGTGGTTTGCTTTCAAAATTCTGTGATGCATTGGTCCCAAGAACAGGTCTGTATATTTGTATTAAATTATTCAAATAAAACACCCCTTTGTGTCCTTAATAATCATGTTTTCACAGATTTTATTAATTATGATCAAATCCATTCAAGAAACAATGGGACAGATCACCAAAATATAAAGGGATTCTGTGTAACTAAGTCTATGACATACAGTATATTATTATACAGTATCAGGATTGCCTTACAGCAGACTATTTCTTGACGTGTTTTTTAAATTTCCTTCTCAGGTTTCGCCAAAGAGTTTAGAGTGACTGACTATCCTGCTATAAAGTTGTGAGTGGTGTACTTCTCAGCTGTATTTTCAGAGAAATTGACCCAAATATGGCCCAGTTGTTTTTGTTTCTCTAACATTGTGTTTGGACAGGTGGAAGGATGATGTGAAATATAACTACAGAGGTCCTAGAACCAAAGAGGGCATCATGGAATTTGCTGACAGAGTTTCTGGGTAAGGTGGAAGATGGCAGTTAATACTCCATGTCTGTCAAAGGTGTGTAATATATGTCTTTACAGGCATAAGAGGTTCCCTTTGCTATCCATCGCTCAGTTGGCAGTCTGCCAGTTTAAGTGATTTCAAACATAGATGGGGTCCTGTAAAACTAGAACTGGTGATCAATATAACCTATTTCAGTTTTTCAATTTTAATAACTCAAATCCACCTGTCCTGCACTGAATTGCTGTATTTTATAGTACCATGATGGTCAAGATTTTATACTAGAAAAACCAGCTCTTGGCGAGGAGCAGTAGCATGTGTCTATTTTGAAACAGCACAATATTTAACCATGGAGAAAACAATCCTTTACATAATATATTTATTTGGGGAGGGTTTTTTCCCCATTTATTTGATTGACATGACAGTAGGAGGCAGAGGCTAGGTGGACAGGTACTGTGTCGACAGTTCGCTGAGGTGAGGCTCAGACCTCTATCGCCATGGCAATCCAGAGGGAGGAGCTACGACCCTTAGACCAACTCTGGCATGGTATCATTTAATTTTGCAGGAAATATATTTAGAAAGAACAGAATAGTATGTTTTGAGATTAATTTGTTACAATGCTCTTTCAGCCTAAACACTTGGTCATGTTTCAATAGAGATATGCAGGAGACACATGCGGAATCAGAAGTATACCTTCTTTGATGTAGAAACTCAAAACGACCTCCAGGAGCTTGAGTGAACACAACTGAAATCTCAAACAATCTTTACTAGAGAACACTCCAACAGTTATTGAAAACATATGCTACCATACTAAAACCAGGCATGACACAGAGTGAGACAATAACCGACACTGAAGGACTAACAAACGGGCTGAAATAGGGTAACTGATTAGGGAAAATGGTGACAGGTGTGCGTCACAACGTATCAGCAGGTCCTGGGTAGCAGGAAGGAGAGAGTGAGTTCTAGACCTCTGTGGAGTTGGAGAGTTGGCAGCTGGAGTTCGCTGGGGCAGACGTGACACACCGTTCTGTATATTTACCCATTTTTCCTTTCAAATAAAACCTATTTTAAAAAAGTATAATAAAACAAGAAATATTATAGCCTTTCACCTTATTTTAGTATTTATAATTTACATGCTTCATTTTCTATTGACATGCTTCTTAAGGTTTCTTATGTGAAGTATTTCAAAACAACAAATTCATTATTGATCATATATTAATTTACTATGAAATATTTACAGAATTAAAAAATCAACATTCTGACAGTCAGGATTCTTCTAATAGATATTCGATAGCAGAATTCATATTAACAGTAAGGTCCAAATGTGTAATATTAGCACATATTTTCTAAAATTAATATATTAATTAATATATTAATTAATATATTCATTTACTATGAAATATTTACAGAATTTAAATATCAACATTCTGACAGTCAGGATTCTTCTAATAGATATTTGATAGCAGAATTCATATTAACAGTAAGGTCCAAATGTGTAATATTTGCACATAATATTTTCTAAAGTTAATATATTCATTCATATATTAATTTACTATGAAATATTTGCAGAATTTAAATATCAACATTCTGACAGTCAGGATTCTTCTAATAGATATTTGATAGCAGAATTCATATTAACAGTAAGGTCCAAATGTGTAATATTTGCACTTAAAATTTTCTAAAGTTAAAATTATAAAGAAAAACTGTAGAAACAAAAGCAGGTTCATCATGACATGATATTTCTAAAACACCATGTTTGTTCATTATCTTTGAACATTTCTAAATCTTGTCAAATGTGTATATTCATAACTTAATGTAGATGTATGTTGACAGCTCATTCTACTACTCATTTGATAGAATGAGCTTTTAAAGGAACACTCCAGACCCCTAAATGGCAACAAATTGTTGTGTTAGACATGTTTCCGACACAGCTGGCACCAAAAACACCTTCTCAGCACAATTGGTAAATCCCAACTCTGCCAGTGTAAGTAACCAGACATTCTTAGTGACGTTTTTTTAAATGTATTTATTTAGACAGTGCACATTAATGAACAGTCCTACACTTCTGTACGGACTGTAAATGAGCCAGATTATAGAATAGATTCTAATTTCTTTACATCACCGCAACATTTTCGAAACTATAAACAGTTCATTTTGAATCGAGTCAATCTTTGAATCGAGTAGATTGGAGAATAAAACGGGACAAATAAAGATCAGGACATCAACAAAACACTTAATCTAACTGTAGTTTTGAAAATGTTGCGGTGACGTCACTGTAGGAATTTCCAGACACTTATGGTGGCCGAATTGGGAATTACTGGTGTGTTTTTAGTGCCTATTGTGTCGTAAACATGACCGGCACCAGGACTTTGAGCCTTTTAAGGTTTTGGGGTGTTCCTTTAAGCATGTTTGCATCAGTCTCACACACTCTCTCCATCTCTTCTCCCTTCGTTTAGGCCCGTGGTGAGATCCCTGCCCAGCCAGCAGATGTTTCAGAATGTTATGAGCAGACATGATGTTCTTTTTGTTTACTTTGGTGGACCTTCTGATTTGAAGGTAGGAGTTTGCCTGACCATTAATCACTTAAACTTGAACTACTGTAAGCAAAAACCCAAGACACACTATTGTGAGGACCAAAAATGTAATGCCAATACAAAACAATTTTCCCTAACCACAACCTTAACCCTTAACCTAAACCATAACTAAATTTAAAGATTTTGTGGTCAAAACTATATATCAGGCTTGGTCACAGGACCTGTTGGTGCTAGAGAGACCACGGGTTCACTCTGAGTTAGGTAAAGCTGCGTTTGAGTACCACGCCTCACACTCATGGAATGATTTAGAGTACACTTAAGATGGAGGTTTTAGTGCCTATACAACAATTTAAATATCTGTTACATGATCGTTAACTGTGAATTATTCTTTTAAAGTCAGTTTTTATTATTCAAGTGTTTTTATTTTAATACATTTTTTTACATTTCATTGTACTTTTTACTAAATTTATCTAACTTTAACCAGTTAGAATAACATCGACAATCAACAACTCTAGGTAAACACTCGCAAGAAATACCAACAACTTCAGCAAGCTTTTACTGTGACTTGTTTTACTTGCTGAGATATTGTTACTAATTTAAAGTATGATTGGACAATAATAGGGTAGCCAGACACTTTATACATTCTCATCTATTTTCTGACAGAACAAAGTTGCCACATTCAGCTACAAAATGTAGCCGCGATCGTTGTATATTCAGTGCAGTTAGGCTTGTAGACACGGCGTGATCATGATTGGTTGACGCACCTTCGCTTCAACCAAAAACGTTGAACTATTTTCAACTATTTCCACGCCCTCTTGTAGCCTATTCTGCACCCTATGCTTCGCTTCATGTGCACTACTCTTTCTCACCACTTGGGCCTCCCGATTCGTCTTCTACCATAAAGAATACATTGAGACTCGACGCCCACTGAAAATGTCTGATCTGAATGCTAGGCAACCCAAATAACCTGTTCCTAATGCCTAACCTCAACCCTAACACCAATTCTATGTTTTACCCTAAACCTAAGCTAGATATATCCTTTTTCCATTAAAGTGGGATGGCAGGCTAGTCTGGTACTCAAGAGCTCTGGAAAAGTTACGGAAGTTTGCTGGTTTTAAGTGACAAGATAAAACACCATCGTTCGGTCCCAGAGAAAGATATTTGTCCCTAATTGCTCCCATGAAAATGCTTCAAATACAAATGTGTTGTTAGCATACTTACCTGGCAAAATAATGGTTAAACACAGGAGCACACACAGCAGTGGGATCCCAATGTCCAGTCAACCATTGTGTGTTGTTGCCTGAGTCTGCCTGAGGTGTTGTTCTCTTCTGCTCCTCCAGGAAAAGTACTTCTCTGTTGCCAAGGAACTTATTGTGCACACATACTTCTTCTCTGCTACCAGGCACATTTTACCCAAGGTAGGTTCATAAAAAAAATGTATATACACTATATTTACACTTACTGGCCACATCAATACGGATACAAGAACCAGGTTGGACACCTTTTTCCCTTCAGAACTGCCTTCATTCTTCATTCCATATAGTCAACAAGGTTCTAGAAACATTCCTCAGAGATTTCACTTTCTGAAATACTAAAACCAGCCCATCTGGCAGCAACAACCATGCCACGTTCAAAGTCACTTAAATCTCTTCTTCCTAATTCTGATGCTTGGTTTGGACATCAGCAGATCGTCTTTGACCAGGTCTACATGTCTAAATTCATTGACTTGCTGCCACGTGATTGGCTAATTAGATATTTGCGTGAACGAGCAGTTGAACAGGTGTATGTAATGAGTGTATATATCTACATTATTTTAGGATAGCTTGACAGGTATAGGAGGAGATGGGGAGATAAATTAGAAAAATACCACAGGAAAAGACTGGGGTTTGAACCTCCTCCCCCAGGGGCCTTGAAATTCACTGTCAATCATATTTTCCCAAAAGTGAGTGAGGTTTTTCTTCCCAGGCAGTTACCCTTGAGGAATACCCAGCCGTGGTAGTGTTCAAGGAGGGCACCTACTTCCTTTACAATGGTAAGAGACCTGGGTTGCATTCTAATCCTGAGTGAGGAAAGGAATACTATAATTCTTGTATTTGACAATGAAAATATCCTATAGTATTACCACAATTCTCTATTTGAATAACTTTTATATACATACACATTTATTGAATTTTTTTAAACCAACCTCAATGAAATCCTTTGGAATGTGATCAATTGCCATGCTGAGATGGAGTGAAAACGGGGGCAAAGTAGATGCAGAGTTGGACTACTCTTAGAACAAGTAACATGTAGCGCCACAGCAACACAGAGACATAAAGACAACAAGGACAGACTCTGAGAACAAATAAGTGGAATATATATGTTCTAATCCTAATGAGGGTGATATTGTTAGGGGAATAACGACATGGTGGAAGTCCATATATGGTCATAAAGTCCCCAATTGGCCACTCCGTGTCACCCTCGCTCCATAGAGCATTACATCAAGAGGAACATGGATGGTCCAACATCAAACAAACCAAGCTCATTGAATTGTCGCACCAGGAGTGGCATAGTCAGCCAACATCAATGTGAAAGACTAGTGGAAAGCATGCCAAGATGCATGTAAGACAATTATTATTATTATGTAATTATTATTATTCCACCAAATATTGATTGCTGGACTCCTAAGTTAACACATTAGTATTGTGTTGTTTAAAAATTAATTTGAACTTATTTTCTTTGCATTATTCGAGGTCTGACAACACTGCATCTTTTTTTGTTATTTTGACCAGTTGTCATTTTCTGCAAATCAAGGCCCTGTATGACAATGTTTTAAAAAGAAATTGTGGGGGAGAAATTTTCTCAGTAGTTAATGGAATGATACAAAAATGTAAATTTTACCCAAACACAAACCTATCATTAGTAAAACCAGAGACACTGATGATTTTTGTTTATATAAATACATTTTGGTTATATACTGTATATATGTAATTAAACATAAATGTATACAGTATATATACATATTACAATTTTATATATTACTTCATGTATTGAAATGCAATTAGAGTATTTATAGTTAAGGGTATACAAAAAGCATATTGTAGTTATAGAACTGTTTTTGTGTTTTTTCTTTTGTGTTACCTAGTAGTTTCCACCCATTCGCTCCCCTTCACACATTTAAACGCTTGGGATTGGTGCAGCCATGGCTCCACCGCCTTACCTGACCCTTAACCCCTCTTGTAATTTCCTGAACGAGTGAATGTGTGTACACTATAAATAGAACAGTAGAAAGTCAGACCACAGCCTGTCATCTACACAGGCCGTTTTTAAGCAAACAACCAATGTTTTGTTTGATTGGTCCCAACAGTCTCTTAAATTGTATATTTATATTA
>JACXGM010002268.1:25167-48376 GCA_016801145.1 Umbra pygmaea
ACACACACACACACACACACACACACACACACACACACGCACACACACACACACACACACACACACACACACACACACACACACACACACACACACACACACACACACACACACACACACACACACACACACACACACACACACACACACACACACACACACACACACACACACACACACACACACACACACACACACATGCACATGCACCTACCCACACACACACAAATTGTGATTTTGAAGTGTTGTTCAATGTCTGGATGTTTTGAGCTTAATGGGCTATCCTCACCATACTGTAGGAAAGCTGGTGGTTCTGGCTGTGGTAGATGAGAAAAAACCTACTAAGGACAGCATCCGGTATGAGTGTCCATTTTATTTCATTACATGTTAAGGGCTATTCATCTTACTGACACATGTATCTAATATCTATGCTAAAACACAAGTTACACATGCAGATATCAAGTTCACCCATATAAATCAACCATGTTTCCTCAAATAGTTTTTCTCATTATTTACGTATATTATTATAATTCTTTCCTTAACTGTCAAATGTTATCCAACATATTTCTGTCCTTATTAACCAAATTTGAATCCTTTCCCAGTTACAAGACCATGGTGAAAAGCGTGGCCACTGATTACAAGGACTTCTATAGCAAGTGAGTTGGTCTGAAACTGTGCGGTAACATCTGGACTTTTGAATTTTGTTTTGCGTTCTAATTTTTGCACTAATCAACGGGATCTGGGTGCTTCTCAGAGAATTCCAGTTTGGTCACATGGATGGAAACGAGTACATTAATGGCATCATAATGGAGTAAGTGGTTGTTTCTCTGTTCTCCTTTTTATCTATTTAGAAGTCTTTTTTTGTTTAGTTGTTGCGAAAATCTGTCTTTGACTGCAATCACCAGCTGTTCCATGCTCTCCACTTTCTGGGGTGGCAGGAAGTATCCATCGTTATACATTTAAAAAGTACACTTGCCTTTAGTACACAGCTTGTTGACAACTAACTTTAAAGTTAATTTGTGTGTTCACAGTGAATTACCCCTGCCCGCTTTCATCGTGCTCAACATGTCTAACGATGGATACTTCCTGCCACCCCACAAAGTGGAGAGCATGGAACAGCTGGTGAAGTTCCTCGATGGCATTGTGAAGGGCCGTGTCAAGGTCAGTCAGCTAAACCCATGTCAGACTGGGATTAGAATAGCCAACCATTTTTATTGTTGTTAAGGCAAGTGTACTTTTTAAATGTTATGACTAGCTTTGATCATTTTGTGGAAATCAGTTCCAGGGAGGAAATGGGTTCTACCAACGATTTCTAAGGATGGTGTTCAACACCAAAATGACTGTTTCGGTAAGACAATTTTAACACACAAAGAATTCTTTAACTTCTACATATTATATAGTCTAGTGTAGAACTCCCTATTATTGGCATACCTAGCAGCTGTTTTGAAATACATTTTCTAATACAGTGTTATCATTGCATCAAACCGTCAATGTATTGTGATATTTTGTGTCATAAAACTGTTAGCTAGCATTCTACGGAATATATGAAATGTTTTGTAGAAATCTTGCTATTTCTAGCTAATTCATCTATTTTTAGCTAGTTCATCTATTTTTAGCTAGTTCATCTATTTTTAGCTAGTTCATCCATTTTTAGCTAGTTCATCTATTTTTAGCTTGTTCATCTATTTTTAAGCTAGTTCATAAGCCACTTAGCTAAAAAATACAACCACCTATCATATGCCACCGGCCACATCCCTATTTGGTTAAATTACATTACATCTTTCTTTCAAAAGTGTGTTCTCTGAAGCATTTACTAGTATGCTAGCTTGTTTGCTTGACTTCATGTTAAGGAATTAACAAGACTCACTGTTTTTCTTGCCTAGACCAGTGCACACTCATGCATATTGTTAAAGCAGGGATGTCACCCAAAAGGTTTCTTTCAAGTATATGATTAAGATTGACAGTGTTTGTTTACATAATGTTTAACACTAAATGATTGATTTATTTCAGGCTACTAGCATGTATATGGACATTTGTCATCTAAGCTATCAAATTTAGCCACAACTTTAGGTATATTTTCGAGTAAAAAAATTAGATTATTTCCTGACATAGTGTCTGTCCTCGTGTAGACTTTTACAATTTACAATTTGTCACACACAATCTGGACACATCACCTTTTAAATATAGCAAAACAAATAACTGAACCTATGTAAAATTACATGACAGTCGTGGATGTCTACCTGGAAGGGTATATTTGATAGCAAAACATGCTGTTGTTTTTCAGTGAATGCACATTTTGAATTTGAGGAAATGTATTCCTTCAACCGATGTCCCATTAAAGGGGGTGGCCGTTAATAGAAGTGTGTTCGCTATATTTAGTCGCAGCGGTGCATGTTGCACTTCATTCACTCCAGGCACTATACCACAACCCATAGGCTGGGTGCATTCGGTTTGTTCCAGGCTAAACTTCCTTCCACACTCCACCTCTCTCCATCTTTTTCTCCTCTTTGTCTCTCTGCTTCCCTCTCTCCCCTCCCTCTGTCCCCTCCTCAGACTATAGCAACTGAAGCCCCCCTCCTTGCCGCCCTCCTCTTCTTCATTTTCGGCTTTGCCGGGAGTACGTTTTGTTACATCTTTTACAAGACTTTCGATGCGGTGAGGTCGAGGATGAGGGAGGAGAAAGCGAAGGCTGAACTTCTCCAAACTCCCAGGAGAGACAGTAAGGCTGGAACAAGAAAGAAGAATCTGGCAGAGAAGAAGGCTGATTAAATATGAAACAGGTGGATGGCAGACATTGATGACCCTCAATTCTTTTTTTAGTGCCCAGGTTTTTCTCATAAAAGAGAACCTCTGGCCTAAGTTGGACTTCCTGGATTAATAAATTTTAAATAAAAATAACCTCCTAGCCCTTACTCTAAACGCCCTCTTGTAGATCTAAAGAACTGGATTGGTCTAAGCAATATGGTTCTAACTTTCCATTGCCTTCAGACAGGCTGCAGGGTGTTTTTGGCGTTATAGCTTTAATTAGTGATGTAGTTTTTAAACAATTGGTTATCAAACACTTCATCGTCAGTGGTGGTAAACAGATAAGCTAATGCATTTTTTCCCAAAATGTTGGCTGAACTATCATGCTTAGCAAGAAGTGTGGGTGAACTGCCTACCGCGCATGACATCACTGGCTCCTAGAAAGGAGATCCACGGTGTTAATATGTGATTCAGGAGGAGCATTTACTTTCTACATCATTAATGCTTTCATGAGAAATAATTTATCTTTATTTATTGTTATTCTTTTTTAATTTTCATTGTATTTCCTTTTTAATATATATGAATTACTATTCTTTATAAATTCACAGCGGGGACATTAAAAGTGGAAATATGTTGGCACCCACAATGAAATCGGGTATGTGGCATCAATGTTAAAATGTGTGAAATCCTTCTCACAGTGCCCTTCTCTCACACCAAATTACCCATCTGCAATAAACTTGATATGCCACATTAATAGGAAAACATCGCTCTACACAATATTTTTCAGATTACTAATTAAAACAACATTTTGACTGAATAAGCATTCCTGTGGGTGTGGTTTGGCTTGTAATGACATGTAAATCAATTAGGATGTTCACACATTAACTTAATTTAATGAACAGGACATTCATGTTGACCACATCAGCAAGCTGATATTTTCTCTTGATCTATGACTCTGTGAGGCATTCACATCTGTTGATCTGTTTGTCTGAGAATGAGTGATGTTGCAATAAACACTTGAAGAAAAACGTAACTGTAACCAAAAATAAACTCAAAAGCAATAAACCAAAAAAAAGCAAATAAACCAAAAAATACTCAAAAGCAGAACAAAAAATACTTTCAATGCCAGTTGGAATATTTCAGGCCATGTCAAACTGGAGGTCTGTCAAACTGGAGGTCTGTCAAACTGGAGGTCTGTCAAACTGGAGGTCTGTCAAACTGGAGGTCTGTCAAACTGGAGGTCTGTCAAACTGGAGGTCTGTCAAACTTGGGGCCAAAACCTGTCAGTGCAGTAAATAATCATTTCATGTAAAATATATTAACCACACAAGTTTTAGTTGGATAGAAGATCTTCCCTTGCCACTATTGGCCTACAATTCTACCTTCCAAAATCACATTGTTTTTGGATAGTCCGTCGGAACCGTTTATCCACACATTAACAGGTTCTCTGTTGTGAAGCAACTACATGCTGCTTGGGAGTTCCTTGCACACAATTCTCAAATCATTCCACTTTCCACTTCAAAGACCAGACATGATCTCAGTGCCAACCTTGTCCACAAAAGGCCAGTAACAAACAGAATAAAAATGTTTCTTTCTACTGTTTTCACCCTGGATAAGAGCATCTAAAAGCTTATAATCTAAATTCAGGTCCTTCTCAAGAAATTAGCATATTGTGATAAAGTTCATTATTTTCCATAAAGTAATAATAAAAATTAAACTTTCATATATTTTAGGTTCATTGCACTCCAACTGAAATATTTCAGGTCATTTATTGTTTTAATACTGATGATTTTGGCATACAGCTCATGAAAACCCAAACCTTGGATGACCAGACCTTGGAGGACTGAGTCTGGAGTATGAACATCCAGAGCCACCGTGCACAGGCGTGTGCAGGAAATGGGCTACAGGTGCCGCATTCCCCAGGTCAAGCCACTTTTGAACCAGAAACCAGAAAAAGATTTGCTTCTAAATAATTGCACATTTGCAGACTAAGTCACACACATACTACAATTTGTAATAGAAATCACAATGCACTAATAAATGTAGCATCCACAAATACGTGCCTCTGATCTGCAGATATGAAGCACCGTCCACAAATATAATTGACTATCTGTAAACTTCGCATTTGGATCATATGATATTTGTGGATCTTATTTGGTTCCTACTTGTAATTGTCTATTTAAAAAGCTATTTTTTTAGCAATGTCTCAACAGCACAATTTGTGCTGACAGAAATATTCAGTTTGAACAAGCATATTCACATGATAGAGTCTGTGACAGCATGTACATCCACCATTTGACCACATTAAAACTCTGGATGGATTCACTGACAATTTGTATGCAAAGCTTCTAATTTGGACGCCGGCGTCATGTAGCCTACGCTATGTTCCCTGCAGATTTAGCCCACCTCTTAGAAATTTAACCTGAGAGTTCTGTAGAAGTTTTGCATAACAAGTCTCTTAGAGTGTCAATGCATTGTGTAATGACACCACATGAAGCGTAGAGCCAGCGTTTCCGTCTTGTAAGCATGCTAATTGTTGAAGACGGCACAATTGCTGGCTCAGTGAAAATGATCTCATCTCGTAGAATAAGTGAATGAAGACTTTTTAAAATACCTCCATAAGGTTCTACAAAAGGTTGAATCCTAACTTGATTTTTGCCAAGAATGTTTCAAATACTATTAAATAATCAACTCATTAAACATCCTCTGAAACTCTCCTCTCCGCTGAATGATTAAACGTAAACCTTTTCCAGGAGTACTACACTAAATTTCACAGCCGTTTCTGCTTCTGCCTCTGTTTGCACAGCTGCTTTAGGTCCAATTTCAACGCAGTGTTTGTTTGAAGCTGTGTTCATTTTTCAATGAACAGAAGCACAACTAATCCTTGGATTTGACCCTATGGGGATATTCTGCCATCATTGAAGTGTCTATAATGGATAACAATGCAGTACCTTTTGATGATGACAATTCTGGAAAAACGTTAACAGAACTATTTTGATAGCTCAAACTTAAGGGAAGTAAACATTTAAGCTTCCATTGTTAAACATCTAAGCAACATCAAGCACTGTTTTACATGCCCATGAATATATAACTTTTGCCCAGAAAAAAATTAAACTGTATACATGGCATGCTTCATGATACTGAATCTATGACTATAACAATATTTCTCCAAAACCTGAAACACAATTAAAGTATATCCAATATCAACATGGAAAGAGCAAGGAAATGAAATTCAACCCAACATGAATGGCAACACACATTAGCAATGTGTAATTAATATTAAATAAGTAAATAACTAAGTAATACTCAGAAGACAGACAAGACAGGACAATCACTTTTGCAAGCTAAAGAACTTAAACAAAAACATCTGGTTTCAGGATCATGGCTCAAAAATGTGCCAGTCGATTTTTGGTTTTATTTTTCCTCACGGCTATCAGAGTTCCTTTGTCGAGAATAACTGAACTGATCGTGGCCAGCAATATTATTGATCATGACATGTAGAGAATCACTTGTCAGATCATCTGAAAACCTGGCCAATAAACCTTCACCCTAACCTTTATTTTAACCAGAACAACATACTTTTACTAAAGCACAGATCTGCCACGACGCAGAGGCACCTTGTTTAAGTTATCAGGAGTGATGTCGGGACTATGCTTGCCAATAACCAACTGTATCTTTTCCCAGTTAAACATGTGGATTTTACCATCAAATGGAATGAAATTTATGGCAACAACCTCCCCCCACTCTATTGCCTTGTGAGCCCTTAAGATTCAGCTTCCTAACACCAGATGTTGTTGTACCTAACCCCCCTTAACTGGACCTCAATGATCATGTCCCCATGGCTCACTCCCTCACAAGGTTTGCCACGGCTTATGATTTTATCTACCCTCTGCTGGATGCGTCAAGACAGGCGCTCTACCTAAAGAAATTAAGTGCTGCCGCAGAAGAGCTGTATAAACTTTCCAATCACAGGGCTTGTGTGAAGCAGCTTTTACATAGTCATCAGACCACCAACATGTAAGCCATCCTGACTGGTGCCCTGGTGGTAGGAGAGCACGATGAGCCAGAAACGATGGTGTAGAAGCAGATGGCGGTGAACTACATGGAGAAGACCATGTTCCTCATCAGTCACGTGCTGGACAGCTTGCTAGATGAGTGCGTGGCATATGGGAGCCACAACGCAAAGTCCATCATGCATAATGTGATCCTGGCATGTCACCGTTTTGATATTGACAACACCCAGAACAGCTGGTTGCGAGTACACTTCTGGTTTTACTACTCCACCCTGTTGCCGGGCTTTCAGATGACTATGGGCAACGCTGAATCCAGTTACAACTGGTTCTATGGGTCAGAGAGCCAGCTCGTGTTCCTGGATGTCTTTGTCCTCCGGGGCGGCACCAGAAAGTGGCTGGCCCAGCAGATCAGGAAAAATCCCCCCAAAAATTGCCTCATGGGAAAGTCAGCAGCACGGCACTGAGCCACCTTACACACAGAATTCCTGTGGTATGACAGCGAGCTTTCAACCCAACCACCCGTTGTGTTTGGAAGAGCAGAACTGCACGTAGTTACGTATGGAGCAGGTTTACCCTACCGCCAAGACAACACTTTTGTCTCCTTTAAATCAGGGAAGATGGGTGGCAGAGTGGTTTACGATATCAACAACACCAAGCCATACTCTTGGCTGGAAAGCTGGAGCAATTTCAGTCCAGGCCATGAGAAACCCAACCAGAACTCATTCGCCTTTGCCCCTAACTCACAGTTGTTTGTTTCTCAGACACTATACAGCCCATAGTACAGCTACCTAAACAATGTCTTGGTGTCCCATACAGAAATCTAGTGTGGCCATACATATGAATATCTTAACATATTTGAAAGTATATAACCATATATTTTGATTACAAAATTTGAATTACAAAATTAGGAAATGTGTCACGTTTAAAAACTGCAAATTTTTGTATATTTCGACATATACAGTATGTACAGATATGTGATGATGTTTCCACCATATATGCCGATATAGGATATATATATATATATATATTATACATATATGGCCATATATTATATTTCTGTATGGGGTCCCACAAGCCACTGAAATCAGTCCTGGGAGGGCCAGCTTGCATGCGGTGGGTGGAGCCTGAGGTTGGTGACACTGCCGGTGAGGTCATTGCCGCCACATTCCACGGGGACTCATTGTTTTTTAGTGGGGAGGCAACATCAGTGTACTCCTCTGCAATGAGCCTGAAGAGCGTGTTTTGTGCCCTCATCTGACCACGTAGAAAAGAGAAAGGACTCTTCATGTAGCAGTCTGATTGCCTTCTTCTATAACTTGTTAATTGATTTCAGGTATGTTCCTCACAGGTCTATGGATAGGTACTAATGGATGTGTGGGATGCTCAGTATAAAATACTTTGGTTTGACAGTCTGGGGACAAGTCCAGTAGTGAGAACAGTTAAAAAGTTAAAAAAGACTGGACGCAGTTCGTTAATGTGACCTTTAAAATCGAACGCCCGGTCGCCAGGGTGGCCTACCAGATGCACAGTCCCGCTGTCAAATATCCAACTGCACATTAATCGACAACAGTAAAGACGGCAACAACTACAATTACATAGATGCTAGGAGTTTGGAGGACATGCGAAGACGCAAAGCACACATCAGATAATCAAGTTTGGTCTGGGAGTTCAAACAATAACTGAAATAAACACCACAGATCCAGTTAATGGCTTTGTGTTTGCACTTAATATATTAGCAATGTTGACTTTGTTCCTCGCCTTTGGGTATTAATCCATCAACACAAGTTTTATGTCTGCTTCAGAACGCTCTTGTTCTATACACTTATATTTATTCTCCTGCTTTGGGTTGTTGAGTTTATGTTAGTATCCAATAGCTGTGATTGGCCGATTTGTGTCCAATCAATGTCCAATGGTTCTCATTATTGTCCAATGGTTCTCCCTACGGTTCTCATTACATCTCCGCCAGGTCACAATAACTTGCAGCACATAATATTGTCCTATCTTCAAATTGCAGTCTTCAATTCTTGGCTACTGGTTATGCAATTGATGCTGTTGAGCCAATAAGGGTCCCAGAATGTTGTGTACTATGTCCTGTACGCAACAATGTCTCATCAAAAACTATTAGGGGGTGTACTCACTTTTGTTGCCAGCAGTTTAGACCTTAATGGCTGTGTGTTGAATTATTTTGAAGGGACAGCAAATTCACACTCTTATACAAGCGGTACACTCACTACTTTACATTGTGGCGAAGTGTCATTTATTCAGTGTTGTCACATGAAAGTTATAATCAAATATTTATAAAATGTTGAGGGGTTTACTCACTTTTGTGTGATACTGTATATGTGCAAAACAATAGCAATGTTGCATATGTCTATCACTTTTGGAAATTAGTGATTTATAATTAATTATTCACATACAATTGTAATGAAAGTTATTCAATGCCAATTACTTCAGTGTCATAATGATTAAGTCTTTTAGCTCATCAGTAACTAATCATGTTTCGACTATCATTTCTGATCAGTTGTAATGCCACCATGGTAAATGAAGGTATCAATTTCTATCCAGACGTCTGAATATTTCTGTGTGACCCCAATGTTGAATGCAAGTGGATGTGTACAGCATTGGTTGAAACAATATCTCTACGGTTATGAAGTCTTTTTACAAACATTATAAATGCTTATTCCCAATAGTTTCAATATTGTGGTAAACCTTTTACTGATGATAGTTCCCTAGTGTACTTAATGCTAATCGGTGAAGTATCCCTTTAATGAAAAAGCATACAGTATACAGTAAACTGCATGTTAAACACATCACAGACACAGTAACCAGTGTTGCTGCATCTTTTTGAATTTCCAGAAGGTTCCATGTACCAGTAGATGGCGATACAACACAACGGAACCTGCAATATCACTGAACCACACTACTGAGATCCTGAAGAGCTGAAAAACTCTTATAAACTATTATCAGAAACAAATTCAGGCTCGGGACTCCAAGTCAAGAGCAATTAACTAATAGATCAAATAAAAATGTTTCAGCTCTTCTGGACATGAGTTACCCAGACCTGACATGTACTGTACCTTAATATGTGTTTTTGTCCTTTATTTTTTATTAAAACCACTCATAATATTATGTCCTATTAATGTCAGGACAAATATGTTTCAACCATTACACCGAAAGTAATTTTTTTTTAGTATATGAGTACAAAAATAAACAGAACTCCAACAGGATTAGTTTCAGGACTTCTCTAGATATTGTGACTTTTCTCTGGATAAAGCCTCTGCTAAATTATTAAAATATAATGTCAAAATGTTAAATGGCAGTTTCACACTGAAGCCATTGTCCCATTATGCATTCTCAGTGTGTCTGTGGCATTTGCAGTGTCATCGGTCCATTCTGCTGTGCACGTGAAGTATAACTTGCCTTTGATTAAATTAGCTACGTCACTGACTTTGATGAATGAAGTTTACCGATTGCCCAGTGGCCAGTATAAAATTCCCCTCGTTTCAAATGTCTAGCCCCGTGTGGCCGACATATAGAAATGTCGCTCTATTGAATCAAATTAATCAATCAAATTAAATTTATGAAGCCCTTTTCACATCAGCAGTTGTCACAATGTGCTTATAGATACCCAGCCTTAATCCCCAAACAGCAAGCAATAAAATGTCAAAGCCCAGTGGCTAGAACAAGGCCCTACAACTGCTGGGACCCAGAAAGAAACAAAGATTCCAAGTTTGGCCATTCCTCTTCTTGCTGTGCCGAGTGGAGACTATAAGAGTACACGACCTACGGTATAGGAGTATATGAAGATGTACAAAAGTCCAGCTGACCAACTGGTCATTAAATACTGAGAACAGCTGAGCTGTATTCAGTCACAGCCTGAAACTTCATTTTGAGTCCTTATCAGCAGTGTGATAGTGTGGAGCCCGATGAGTTGTTAGGTGGAGCTCAGGGCCTCCTACTATCAAACAGGCCACCAGACAAACGAGAGGGAACATACTTAAGATTCAACAGGGTACCAGATAAGACAGGATAAGTAATGCCAGACATTACAGACTGACCTTTGGCCCTTGGCATATATAACTACACTACCTTAATGTCAAAAGGTTCTTTTTAACAAAGAGGCAGGATATTCTTTAGAGAATTAATGTATCCTAATGGTTTTATTCAGATCTACTGTGCACTGGTTGGAAGAATAGATACTAGAACCGAAATGGGTTCCCTCGTAGGAGAACCCTTTGAAGACATTGTTTGGTTTTGTGTAGAACACTTTCCACCAAGAATTCTACATGGAACCAAAACAAGTTTTCCTATTAGGACGACTAAATAGGGCTTTTAGGACCATTTCTTTCTGGGAGTTTACAGGTCTCTCCAATGTCTATGAAATAAAACAGTTATACCAGGTTGTAATTTCATACACTCCTGTACTGTTAGAATTTGGTTAAGACTTGTTGCTATATCAAATATTTAATGGAACTTAAAACTAGAAGCCGGCAGCATTGTCCCTTTTTGAACTGCTGGCATGGTTCTAAAGCTAAGCAGGGTAAGGCTTGGTTAGTCCCTGGATGGGAGACCAGTGCTGCTGGAAGTGGTGTTTGAGGGCCAGTAGGTGGCACTCCTCCCTTCTGGTCCAAAGATCATTCCCAATGCCCCAGGGGAGTGAAGGGGACATTTGCCCTGTGTAGAGTGCCTTTTATCAGAGGGATCAAGTGTCCTGACTCTCTGTGGCCCTCATACTCAAATCTGGCCCTCAAATCCAAGTCCACTCTTTTTTCTTCATTACAACCCTCTAATCCAGCCTTTATTTAGACCTGGGACACCAGGTGGGTGCAATTAAATTCCAAACTAGGCCTCATATATCAAAACTGGCCACCTAATAATCCCACTCATTCCTAATTGGCATATATAACTACTCACCTCTACCTAAAAGCTAATGTGTGGTGAGTGTTCATATATAACTACTCACCTCCACCTGATAGCTGATGTGTGGTGAGTGTTCATATATAACTACTCACCTCTACCTGATAGCTGATGTGTGGTGAGTGTTCATATATAACTACTCACCTCTCCATCTAATTGCTGATGTGTGGTGAGTGTTCATATATAACTACTCACCTCCACCTGATAGCTGATGTGTGGTGAATATTCATATATAACTACTCACCTCTCCATCTAATAGCTAATGTGTGGTGAGTGTTCATATATAACTACTCACCTCTACCTGATAGCTGATGTGTGGTGAGTGTTCATATATAACTACTCACCTTTACCTAATAGCTGATGTGTGGTGAGTGTTCATATATAACTACTCACCTCTACCTGATAGCTGATGTGTGGTGTGTTCATATATAACTACTCACCTCTCCACATGATAGCCGATGTGTGGTGTGCGTTCTGGTGCAAAATGGCTGCCGTTCATCACCCAAGTGGGTGCTACACATTGGTGATGGATGAGGTGGGCTTTCCCCCGTACTATGTAAAGTGCTTCAAGTTCCTTGAAAAGTGCTATATAAATTGAATTATTATTACAGTCAAACCTGGGTCACCAGGTGGATGCAATTAATTATCAGTAGATCAGACTAGGCTTAATGTGACTGGACAACCACATATTAACCCATGGTTTTCCAGTCAGATTAAGCGTAGTCCTGGATTAAAAATCCAAGATCAGTGAGAATCAACGTTGAGCTGGATTTTTTAAATCCGGGACTAGACTTAATCTGTGTCAATGAAAACAACCCTAAATCGATTTGAAATCCCATTAAATGTATGTGATGATTTACTTGGACAAGTTTGTGTTACACTATATTATGGGTGCCCTGCCCACATTCCCAAACTATACAGCAATCATGTGTCGATCACATCCACACTGTTTGTTTCCCAAAGGCCAATGGACGTCGAGAGCAGCTGTAGATCCATCAAAAGTGAAAGTACGCCTCACACACGACAAACAGATCCATACTCCATTTTACAGAATCAATCCCTCGATGCGCCACACTGGTGATAAGGGTAACATCCTGGTTTGTAACAGGGATATTTTCTCCCTCAAACCTCTCTATATCCAAGATATCAGTCAGGATATGTATTTAGATTACCGGTAAATTGTTTAGTTTAAACACTTGGACCTGGTACTAGATAGCTTTTGGTTTAATATTGCATATTTAATAGCGTAAAGCCCTATGCAGTCTTTGAATGTTTTTCGTTTTGTTTAATATTTAAATTAGATATTTAACTATTAATATGTCTAATAAATCACTGTGTTTAATTAATGACGATAGCTACACATAAATGTGTCAATCATGTATTTCCCTATGCTTCATTTACTTGTATTGTCCCCGACTGGCTGACGAGATTGTCAACAGCCCAAGCCGTTATTCACAGTAACAGTCACACTTAGATCAAATAAACATAGACCTACTCTGTTTTTACCATTAATGACCAGAAAAAAATGAAACAAGTGTTTTCAAGATATGTGTTCCAGCATTTGAGTGCCAACACTGTTGATTGGTCAACAATCAAGAGAGAACGTTTGTTTTTCCAAAGCTCAAACAACATGTTTTTTTTGGAAGGGGCGGGAGGGGGCTACCACCAATTGGTACCCATCACTTGTTGACCTTGTCTTGTCAGCAACACCCCAATAAGAAAAGCCACCTAGAGCAGTCAGACTATGTAGCCATTCAAATATTCATGAGAAATTTTGTCATTCAGTTTCACACTTGTGACCCCCTGAAATTGTAATTTGTTAACACCATCAACTCTAAAATTAATTCACTGTACGTCACTCAAAACAGCACTGGAGGCTACTTCAAAACAATCTGCAAACCTCATGAATATCTAAAAGTATATTCACATTAAACTAATTCAAATCAAATGGCTTGATAATAAAATGCAGAATGCTGCTGTTGCACGAATGCTTTACCATTTAAACTGGAAGAATTTGCCTATCATTCACAACTTAATGCAGTGGTGTATTTTGTCTTACAGTAAAGATTTACTATGCTATTACAGTACATTTTTGTTCTGTTCTGTCCGCTACATTACCGGTAATCCTGTGATCTTGCAGACGTTGAATCAGCTTTGATGTAACTTCATGAAATGAACACCTTTTCCCGGCAAAGCCTGAGTGTAGACTGTTTGAAGACGTGATCAAAATGACATGGGCAGAAGCATCGGTTCGGAGTCGCCCGGCAGGCTAAATAACCCCCAACAGTTAATTCTGCAGACACAACACGTTTTCAAACACACCTTTCACACAATAAGCCTTACAACCAATTTCAAGTTGTCATTTATTAATATTCATTTTATAATCAATTGTTGATTCAATGAACACAGCCTTATGCAATGTTCATAGTCGTTTAGCTTTACACAACATTCTCAGTCGGGGATTGAACCGGCAAACTTTCAACAACGAGACTGGCTCTCTAACCACTGAGTCATGTTTTCATCACTGGTCCAATCAGGATTGCTGGTGCTTAAACATGGAGATTGAACACTATCAGAAAGGGTTTAGCTTAGGTTTTGAACTTCCTTTTTGTGCTGTTCAAGGCAGACTAAATATAGTCTAGCTTGTAAACTGGGTGGTTTGAATTCTGAATGCTGATTGGCTGAGAGTCATGCTATATGTAAGCAATCAGGCATGAGGGGGTGTGGTGATGGCCAATATACCACAGCTAAGAGCTTTTCTTAAACATGACCCATGGCGGAGTGCCTGGACACAGCACTTAGCCATGATATATAATAGATGCCTTATTGCAATTATAAACCAGTTACCAATGCAATTAGAGCAGTTAAAAGTGATGCGATGTCATACACTTTTATATGATTTCAGCATTAATTATTTTAATTTATAAAAAATAATATATGATCTCTCAGTATATGATCTCTCAGTTTATAAGAGATCATATACAGCAGGTATAACATCACATCACTTTAAACTGCTCTAATTATGTTAATAACCAGTTAATAATAGCAATAATACATCTAGAGTTTTTGTGCTATATTGCCAATATACCATGGCTTTAAGTGTGTCTTATTGCTTACATATAGCATAAGACACAGACGCAAAGTGACTCAACTGACCAACGTATGATACTTCTCTGTTTCACAACATATAAACATCAGGCAACCTCACTGTGACTTCGAGTCTTCGGGGTGATGTAGTTCAGTCTAACCAAACACACTGTTGAACACCTGGAGATTAAACACAACCTCAATCTGAGGGGTCTCCTCACGCGGGGCTCTCCTGTCGTCTGCAGGACACAGTTATCATGAGCATAAATCCCCTCAGTCTGGCCTGCCACTCTCTATGCATTTTCCCCTACCTCTCCCATTTGATAAGGAGGTTATCCGCTCGTCCCTGTGTCCATTCCCCGCAGACCAATCTAGGGCCTCAGGGTATGGCTTACCTCTCAGCTCATAATCACCACAGCCCTGACCCCTGGAAGTTAAATTACATTTGCCCTTTTTCCCCTAAACCAACTTCCATTACCCGCTTCTCGGAATGTACACCACTACCTGCCCGTCGGAAAAAATAAAGATTTACTAATGAAGACACCTGGCAGAACACTTGCAAAAGCATGGCTGAAGCACGTTGAAGCTGGATTGATGCAGGAAACATTGGTTACTCCTTCCCCTAGCTCTCCATCTAATAACCTTTTGTCGTCAGTTATTTCATTCTCCACCTCCCACCAACACTTTTTTAAGAAAGTGTGATTTTAGAGGAGCTTTTCATTGTTGTGATCACTTGACTAAAATGCACCTTTACACAATAACTCACAAGGGTGTGTAGTATGGCCAATCACCATGTGTAAAAATGTACAACACGTTGAACATTGAAGCAGATGGCCTACAGCAGACGACTACACCAGGTGCCACTCCTGTCAGCTAAGAACAGGAAACTGAGGCTACAATTAGCAAATTTTAGGAGATTGGAAAAACGTTGCCTGGTCTGATGAGTCTCTGTTCTCAAATGGTCTCCATAGTCACCAGATCTCTATCCCATCAAGCACCTTTGGGAGGTGGTGGAACAGCCAGGAGATTTGCATCATGGATGTGCAGCAGACAAATCTGCAGAAACTGTGTGATGCAATAATATCATTACGGACCAAAATCTCTGAGGAATGTTTCCAGCACCTTGTTGAATCTATGCCAAGATGAATTAAGGCAGTTCAGAAGGGGTATCAAAGGGGTACACAATGAAGTGGCCATATATAGTCCCTTTATGAATACAGCAAACATCCCCACCTTCATAAAATGTCCATGAAACAGTGTTGATTACGCCTTCTTCTCAAGCTGTCAGACAATCAATTACTGATGGGACTATCAGTCCCCAAGATGTCCCTGGGATGTTACGCTTGATTGAGATCTAGTGTATTAAGCCTACACTTTGATTGAAGGATTTGTTGTTTATCAAGAACACCAAGAGCCTGAAATGTCTTTGTGCGCTAGGTTGCTTGGTATAATGTGCCAGTAATAGTTGCTTATAAATGTTATGCTTATGATATTTGCATTTAAGTCATTCAGCAACTCTTATGTCATTTAGTAACTGTTACCCAGAACAACTGGAAAAAACAATTCTTAGTCTTAAATGCAGTGCTTGTCTACTCACCAAAAATGGGGAGCCTCAGAATAATTGTAGCATTTTAATTTTTATAACATTTCAATAATCAAGAGTGATTTATGAGTCAACTTCATAGAAGCTCCAAACTGAACTGGAAAAAACACATCCAGGTTTGCAGAGCAGTGGGTTCATCCTGGGTGTCTTGAGTGCAGTTGTTGTGTGAGTGTAGATGCCTGGCTCAAGAGCACAATGGCAGGTCATTTGGATCTGATTCCACCACACGATGTTAGCTGACAGCTCACTTCTCACCAGATAACTCACATCTGTCTCAGCATCCGAACCGGCCACACTGAACTAGCCTGTTTCCATCTCTGACACCAGGCCCACCTGTCTCTCTGACACCAGGCCACCTGTCTCTCTGACCACCAGGCTACCTGTCTCTCTGAACACCATGTAACCAGTCTCTCTGAAACCAGATTACCTGTCTCGCTGACCACCAGGCTACCTGTCTCTCTGACCACCATGTAACCTGTCTGTCTGACACCAAACTATTTGTCTGTATAACAACAGGCTACCTGTCTGTCTGACACCAGGCTATCTTTCTTTCTTATATTGCATGATGCTTTTTATTGCTAATTCTAACAATTCCTGTCCTACATTGTTCTCTGCTGCCAACAGCTATATTTTACAAGTGTTATTCTGGTCTAATTGCTTTGTTTTTCTCATTCTTATTTTTTTATCCGACTATGACAGACTGCATCACTAGGGAGGAATCATAACTAAGGCTTTCACTGTAAAATATACCAGGTTACCTGTCTCTCTGACCACCAGGTTACCTGTCTCTCTGACAATCAAGTTACCTGTCTCTCTTACCACCAGGCTACTAGTCTCTCTGACCACCAGGTTACCTGTCTCTCTGACCACCAGGCTACCTGTCTCTCTGACCACCAGACTACCTGTCTCTCTGACCACCAGGTTACCTGTCTCTCTGACCACCAGGTTACCTGTCTCTCTGACCACCAGGTTACCTCTCTGTCTGACCACGCGGTTACCTGTCTCTCTGACAACCAAGTTTCCTGTCTCTCTGACCACCAGGTTACCTGTCTCTCTGACCACTAGGCTACATGTCTCTTTGAACAACAGGCTACCTGTCTCTCTGACCACCAGGTTACCTGTCTCTCTGACCACCAGGTTACCTGTCTCTCTGACAACCAAGTTACCTGTCTCTCTTACCACCAGGCTACTAGTCTCTCTGACCACCAGGTTACCTGTCTCTCTGACCACCAGGCTACCTGTCTCTCTGACCACCAGGTTACCTGTCTCTCTGACCAACAGGCTACCTGTCTCTCTGACCAACAGGCTACTTGTCTTTCTGACCACCAGGCTGCCTATCTCTGACCGTGAGCTGTGAGTGTTACTCTGGTACATATACCCTACGTGTGTCAGTGAACAAAGGTTGTCTCTCCATCTCTGTCGGCCTACATGAGTGGGTCCTTGAAAAGAATAGCCCCCACAACATCACAGAGATCTGCAGGAGAAGAGAAAAATCTACATCATTATCTTCCAGTTGATGAATCCTCTGAACCTCCAGGGTAACAAACAGGGACAGAGGCCATTGGAATATAAACATACTAGAGGGTGTCTAGATTCCTGATTGCTGCTTTTTGTAGTGGTTTGTTGCAACATGGTTTCAACATTACTAATTCTAATGTAAAAAAATAAGATGATAATTGAACGTTAACAATCGGGGGACCTTACCCTAGCACAGAACAAAATATACCCAACTTCCTAGATTGAATCCTTAACCTAATCTTAACCTCCTTAACCAGTAAGACTCTAGTAGGGCCCTTACAAAAAATAACTTTCAGCTTCTCCTATCTTTGTGGAGACATCGACCACTTAGGCCTTTTGTCACGTGGTAAGAATGATTTATAGAAGAAATTAAACCTTTCATTGGATAACCCATGAAATACGTTTTGCCACTTCAGCCCATATCAACGCCTTGCATTTCTAAACTACACAACGCCAGAGGTCCATGCTGTTGCCATAGGTAACAACAAAGCCTACTCATACAATTCTAGACCGGAATTTCATTGGGGATAATGAAGTAAAACGGGAAAACCAAAGCCCAGAGACAACAGAAAGCACCGCACATGTAATTCCGTGTGATGTCAAATACATATTTCTATCAGGTGGCTTGTAAAGCAACCACCCCAGGGGCAGCCAGCTTATGACAAATATTCCTCATAATGGTCGGAAAACTAATGAAGCATGAGAAGCTTCTACGCCGGGCCTGTGGCCATCGCCATCCATTCTCCCACTCCTCGCCCGTTCCTTCAATCTTCTCGTTCTTCTTACGCTCATCTTTTCAGACATACTCCTAATTGTTTTATCTATTTTTCCTCTTCTCCTCTGTTATTTGTCTATGTCTTCCCTGTCAGCCTTGTGTCTTATATGTTCTCTTGTTTTTTCTGGTCTCCATCCGTCTCTCTCTCGCGCCGATCATTCGCAGAAGAATGCACTATTCGTTTAGAGACGCGGACTTCCTGTCAATAAACCCGCGTTCAGAAATCCGATTCACATAAGCGCAGGCTCAGCACCGCTAACATTGCACGGCCGTATGCTGTTTGTTCAAGTACACGGCTTGAATACCCACTGGAATATTCATTAGACGCTCGCTCCTGTGCCTGTCAAGATGGAAGAGACTCTAGGCGTTCTTGGCTGTCTGTGAACTCATGACTTGTCTCTGTGCTACTTCATATTCAGTCCTGCCGCCCTTGGAGCCCTTCTCCCCCATCACACTGCGTTAGTGCATCGTCTCTGACCATCAACTTCCCTCTGGCTTCAGTTCAGATTCAAATGAGCTTGCTTCACCTTGCTGCGCGTGCTACAGATGAAAAACAAGCCAGCATCACTTGTGTTGTGGACGTACTCAATTGTAACTTCTTACTTAGAGTGCAGTTGCACTGCATGGATGAGGGGACAGTAATCTCTTGAAAGACATAAGTAAATCTCATTTCGGGCAGTGGCTTTACTTAACTTATGTGTCCATATGAGGCATGCTTTGAACAGAGCAAAATGGATATTCAAAGCTAAATACCTTCCAGTATTTTTCAGTGGTTGGGTTCCGTTGCCATGTTTAAACATCAAATTTGCCGAATCCTGATTTTACTAAACAAATCAGTGACGATAACAAAAAACAAGGAACAATGCATATCATTATTTCACATATTTCAGCCACTAATACAGACTCTACATAATACAGACTCTATATAATACATTCCCTATACAATACAGCCTCTATATAATACAGACTCTACACTCACCTAAAGGATTATTAGGAACACCATACTAATACTGTGTTTGACCCCCTTTCGCCTTCAGAACTGCCTTAATTCTACATGGCATTGGTTCAACAAGGCGCTGAAAGCATTCTTTAGAAATGTTGATATGATAGCATCTTGCAGTTGATGGAGATTTGTGGGATGCACATCCAGGGTACGAAGCTCCCGTTCCACCACATCCCAAAGATACTCTACTGGGTTGAGATCTGGTGACTGTGGGGGCCATTTTAGTACAGTGAACTCATTGTCATGTTCAAGAAACCAATTTGAAATGTTTTGAGCTTCGTGACATGGTGCATTATCCTCCTGGAAGTAACCATCAGAGAATGGGTACATGGTGGCCATAAAGGGATGGACATGGTCAGAAAGAATGCTCAGGTAGGCCGTGGCATTTAAACGATGCCCAATTGGCACTAAAGTGCCTAAAGTGTGCCAAGAAAACATCCCCACACCATTACACCACCACCACCAGCCTGCACAGTGGTAACAAGGCATGATGGATCCATGTTCTCATTCTGTTTACGCCAAAATCTGACTAAACAGAAATCGGACCAGGCAATCAGACCAGGCAACATTATTCTAGTCATCAACTGTCCAAATTTGGTGTGTCCTTTCAAAATGTAGCCTCTTTTTCCTATTTGTAGTGGAGATGAGTGGTACCCGGTGGGGTCTTCTGCTGTTGTAGCCCATCCACCTCAAGGTTTGTATATGTTGTGGCTTCACAAATGCTTTGCTGCATACCTCGGTTGTAACGAGTGGTTATTTCAGTCAAAGTTGCTCTTCTATCAGCTTGAAGGAGTTGGCCCATTCTCCTCTGACCTCTAGCATCAACAAGGCATTTTCGCCCACAGGACTGCCGCATACTGGATGTTTTTCCCTTTTCACACAATTCTTTATAAACCCTAGAAATGGTTGTGCATGAAAATCCTAGTAACTGAGCAGATTGTGAAATACTCAGACTGGCCCATCTGGCACCAACAACCATGCCACGCTCAAAATAGCTTAAATCACCTTTCTTTTCCATTCTGGCATTCGTTTTGGAGTTCAGGAGATTGTCTTGACCAGGACAACACCCATAAATGCAACTCAAGCAAATGCCATGTGATTGGTTGAGTAGATAATTGCATTAATGAGAAATTGAACGGGTGTTCCTAATAATCCTTTAGGTGAGTGTATATCAGCCGCGGTCGGTGGATCTTAATTGGGGAGGACAGGCTCGTATTACGCTCGGGACCGGAGTGAATGTAATGGTGCGCAACAAACAAAACCAATTGTTTTTTTTGTTTTGCGCACATTCCATTCACTCCGGTTCTGAGCGTAATACGAGCCCGTCCTCCCCAATTAAGATTCCGCGGCTGGTGTATATAGTACAGAACCTATATATGTAATACAGACTATATATACTGTAATACAGTATAATACAGTACACTATATAATACAGACACTATATAATAAAGACTTTATATAATACAGACTCTATATAATACAGACTTTATATAGTACAGACTCTATATAATACAGACTTTATATAGTACAGACTCTATATAGTACAGACTCTATATAGTACAGACTCTATATAATACAGACTTTATATAATACAGACTCTATATAATACAGACTCTATATAATACAGACTTTATATAGTACAGACTCTATATAATACAGACTTTATATAGTACAGACTCTATATAGTACAGACTCTATATAGTACAGACTCTATATAGTACAGACTCTATATAATACAGACTTTATATAATACAGACTTTATATAGTACAGACTCTATATAATACAGACTTTATATAGTACAGACTCTATATAGTACAGACTTTATATAGTACAGACTCTATATAGTACAGACTCTATATAATACAGACTTTATATAATACAGACTTTATATAATACAGACTCTATGGGCCCTATTTTAACGATCTAAGCACATGGCGCATGTGCGCTTTGGGCGTGTCCAAATCCACTTTTACTATTTTGACAGCGGGTAAAAGCTTCCATGCGCCGGGCACATGGTCTAAATAGGTTGTACTAAGTGTCTTCATTAATTCATAGGCGTGTTTTGGGCGTAACATGCAATAAACCAATCAGAGATTAATCTCCCATTCCCTTTAAGAGCCAGGCGCGTTTGTATCTTTCGTGCATTGCTATTATGACGGCGGATTTGCACCGTAATATTTTTATTTGTAATCTTTTGCATGTTTGTGTGCCGCTGCGCTTCACTGTGTGTGTGCAACAAGCATAGTGTACACGCGCTGTGCCTATGCCATAGGTGCATCTGACTAATTTGCTGTTAAAATAACTCAGCGATCACTTTCCGATGTCTCAAAATAGCAATACACCCAGAATTATCCTGAACACACCTCCCTGTTAGACCAGCACTCCCATGGACGCAAATATGGGCGCAAAAGCATTTGCTATCTAAACAACGCGGGCGCCTGACGGGAAATTGACAACTGCGTCGGTCTTAAAATAGCAAAGACACTTGCGTTCAGACTTTGCGCTGCATTGCGCCCTGTGTAAGTTATTGCCCTATATGCCACACTGTCCCAGAGTGGGATGGTGTGGCAATAGAATTAGACATGGACTCATGTATGTATATATGTGTTTTAGTTTCAGTTAGCATATCCGGTCTGAGGTACTGTTGATTTATGTTTAAATGGAATGTCTATGTGGGTGTGTTATGGAGCTGTGGCTCCACCCCCCTGAACGCCAGTAGCATTGGATAGGTCATTATAGTAAATGTGTCTGTGTTATGGAGCTGTGGCTCCACCCCCTGAATGCCAGTAGCATTGGATAGGTCATTATAGTAAATGTGTCTGTGTTATGGAGCTGTGGCTCCACCCCCCTGAACGCCAGTAGCATTGGATAGGTCTCATTATAGTAAATGGAAGTGCTTGTTTCTCTGATTGCTAATATCATTCAGCTGTGTCTATTAGCCCCTATCTACAGGGACTGTAAGCTCTAGTGATTCAGGCGAGGGGTGCAGTTCATTGTTAATGTCAGTGTTTGATGATACAGCGTTGCAGTTGGTGTCCTGTCGACTGGGGATATGTACATTTAATGTTAGTAACATGATGTGTTGTATAAGCTTGAGTCAGGCGCACGCTCCTTGTATTTAGCCCTCCGTGTCTATGCCGCGATAGAGCATAGTAGATAGATCTATTCATTGTGCACTCCTGTAGTATGTCAGTTGAGTTATTCTTATGCTCTGTATCTACCTGTGTGTCTAGAAGCATAGTAATTTGCTAAGTATATATTCCTTGTTCATACTCGCCATACATCCATCAGCTACTGATTAACCGTTGTACACCCCTGGACTTTCTCATCAAATCTGCAACCCATATCCTGCCTGCCTGCTCTCCCTCCTTCCTCTACACCATCTAAAACATGACTCTATATAATACAGACTCTATATAATACAGACTCTATATAATACAGACTCTATGTCATACAGACTCTATGTCATACAGACTCTATATAATACAGACTCTATATAATACAGACTCTATATAATACAGACTCTATATAATACAGACTCTATATA
>JACXGM010002269.1:0-48004 GCA_016801145.1 Umbra pygmaea
TGTGGGTGTGTGTGTGTGTGTGTGTGTGTGTGTGTGTGTGTGTGTGTGTGTGTGTGTGTGTGTGTGTGTGTGTGTGTGTGTGTGAGAGAACTTGACTAACAGGGGATTTGGTGTAGTGTAACGCTGCAACCGTAAATCTCAGAATTTCTCCCAAATTACGTTCTCAGGAAACTATTTTGAAAACCTAAATTACATTCTATGCCAACCTATTTAGGGTGTTTTTACGTTTGAACTGCACATTTTGTTATTAGGCTATATTTGTACTTGAATTACGTTGCTCCGGTACATTTCGTTTAGCGGATTTATGTGAGAACATTCCATACATTCCATAGCGTTCGAAATTATATTGCAACATTCACAGTTAAGGTTAGGTAGGAGGATACTAACGGTTAAGGTTAGGCATGAGGTTACTAACGATTAAGGTTAGATATGACGTTACTGAGGTTAAGGTTCGAATTAAGGTTAGGGTTAACATTACAAAAACCTACAATCGCGTGTCTGTAGAACAAAACACAAAAAGGTCCAGCCTGGATTTGAACTTGCGAACACTGGGATGCAAGTCGCAGATTTATACGCCCATCCACCATCCCCGACCTCCGCCCTAGCAAAAACTATGCTATTTACATGCTAAGTCATGATCTTCTAATGTTCATATTGAACGTTATTCGAGTGTTCAATTTAGTTCCCTACAAACGTAATTGACCCTCTCATACGTTCATATTTGACATATTTCTGTTTTACAAAATAGTTTCCTCAGAACGTATTTACTGTGATTTAGGGCTGAGTGTAACTGTGTATAGTTTACGTGTGAGCGTATTATGGGAGGAAAAAATTTATAAAATTGGAGAACAAAAGGAAATGGGGTAGATGTTGTGTTGTTCAAGGGTCAGAACACTGGGGATGTGTGTGAATGTGTACTGTACATGTAGGTGTGATGCATGCATGGATTCTGGAAGGTGCTCTTTTGGTCTTACGGTCCGAACTGGTCACTGTAGCTCATACCAAGGTGAGCTTAGTCAGTAAAACGAGACATTGGTCGACTTTAAGCATCAATGGACTTATAGAAGTACACATTCCATAATACAATGCTTATGTTTAGGTCAATGTGACCGGTCCACCTCCCAAGTCTTCCATAACAGAGGGTAAGAGAAGTGGTGAGTGAAGAGGGCTGGTTATCCAAAGGCGAATAAGATCCCAACATTGATGATGGGACAACCTAAGACAGGCACAGCCGTGCATCTGGCCACAAGAACAACTCAGAAATTCTCCCAATCCACCAAAATGCCCTAATTGGGGCCTGACACATTGCCAATGAAGAGGGCTGATTAACCAAAGACGGGTAAGATCCCAACTTTGATAAAAGGACAACCAAATGAAAAATCAAATCATATGCATCCAGTGGGGCTCTTGGAGCTGTGGTCGGCACTGTCACGAATCGGTCAGTGTCAAGAGTGGGTTTGCGTTTGTTGACGGTGTAAGCATGGATGTGAGTGTACAGCCCCCCCTCAGACCTGATGCAAAAATGTACACTTGACTCATGGCTGACCCCCACCCAAATATTCAATGCTCTTACTACTGAGTTGTGGTTATTTCACCTAGTTTCTCTTAAATGTATGCACTCACTGTAAGTCTCTCTGGATCTGAGCGTTTGTGAAATGACTAAAATGTAAATGCAGAGTCATACACACAAATTCTTGAATAATCTGGACATTATTCACACAGCTGTCTTCGTAATCATAATACTTTTCAGTGTCACATAAAAACTATCAGTACAGAGTTAGGCACTAGGTTTACAACAAAGCCCAGAATATATATGCAATCTTCAGCCTCAACCTTATCGTTTCCTCACTCTATTACCAATCTGGGTTCAGGTACTAATTGACATATTTTAACAGAGGGCCGAGTTTGCTGTTTCCAGTGTATTGTATTGGCCAAGCGAGCACAGATATGGCAATATCAATTATTTCAAATAGTACTTAATTCTAGGAGTGTCTGTGTAGTTCTTGTTTTCACTTGGGCTCAGAATACATTTTAGCATGGCTTAGCCACTGACTGTGGCACCTGACAAAAGTCAAAGCCAGTTGCTGCTATTGTTTCTTCGACCTCTTGAAAATAGAAGCATATAGGAAGCAATGAACAATGACTGTTGCTTGACCCCGCTAATGGTTTTAACAGTTTTTCTTCTTTTATTTTTTTGGTCTCGCTGCATTCTAGTTTGAATTCAGCGTTGGTGTGTTGGCTGGTCGAAGGTTGACATGGAATCAGTGTAGACAAGGACAGGTCAGGATACATGCAGAACTATAATTACTGTGCACATCTTTTGGAGGTAGGACATTCAGGTCTACTGAACACACTTGGATGGGGGCCGTGGAAGTCTAGGGCCTCTGGAACCTACGCTACAACAGTGGTAAGCAAATGCATTCTATAGGAGTTCCAAATGGCACCCTAATTCCAAATGTGCACTAAGTGAGCACTAACTAGGGAATAGGGTTCCATTTCGGATGAAACCAAGGTGTCTGCCTGGTGTGGGGGGGTGCTTTTTGAGAAGCAAGCGAAGCGGCATGAGTCATTACTGTCGTGGTTGTGGAACACAGCTTTCCCAGGCTTCCCTGTTTAAAGCAATGTCAGTCTCGCTTCAACTCTCTCTCTCTCTGTCTCACACTGGATTTCCATGTCTGTCCATTCCAATGTCAGTCTCTCTCTCAATTCAATTTCATTTTAAATGCTTTATTGGATTTAAATTGGAAACATTTGTTTCCAATGCCAAAGCAAGTGGGAAAAAAACATAATAAATAAAAGTAAAATGCTATAAAAACATAATAATTACAGTAGATGCATATTTTCAGTTTCAAAAATCAGCAAATAGCTATTAGGAAACATGACTTGAGAATAAATAAATGAATACTAGTTAGATTCACATTGTCTATGCTCCACTGGTTGTCCGTTTGTCATTGCAACAGGTTATGAATCTTGCTAAAAGATATGGAAGTTTTTCTATGTTAAATTTCAAAGTCTTCATGGTTCTGAGGGAATTATGTGTATCATCTAATATTGTCATACATTTTGCAGGTGGCAGTGGCGGGCCGTGCATTTTACATATCGTCCTTCAGCACAATCTTCTTGTAATTTAACCACATTCTAATAACCTCACCATGACTCCATTAGGGCTATAGGCAATTGTCATTCAACACAACCAGACCAAATTCACAGTGACCCTAACTATAATCAAGTAAAATAAACTTAGTTAACGCTAGGCTCAACACCTTTGAGACTTACAATAATGTGCCACTATAACGCAGTATAACAGGATTCTGCATCACAGATAGCCATTGAATAGCCCAAATCAATGTCCTTACCAAGAACAAACTCACAACAACCAGTCACATTTACTCACACGAACACAAAACAAGCAAAGATGTGGGGAGGAACAACACAATTAAGATTCAACAGGCTTCCCCATAGATTCCAGCCAAGCTGCTGGGCCTAAGTGCACACAAACCTTTCATAGTTGCTTGGATGAAAATGCCGTACAAAATCTTTCCCTGGCTGGGACAGGGGCGTTAGTGCTGGAGTTGGTCAACACAACATGGCAAACTCAAAATCTGATTGGTTAAATAATATGACAATCAATAACATGGTCCGATTCCTTCAATTCTGAAGGCCTCCAGTTTACACTGAAACAGCACAGGTGAAAGATTTTATTGGATAAAAAGTTTAATTTATGAGTGGCACTAGAAACAGCGCAACTGAGGGAGAGAGTAGCAATGAAATTATGTTAATAGACTGATGGAAATTAACTTTGTTAAATACAAATGGTGTAAATGAAAACATGTTTAACAAAGAAAAATAGAATTTTCTGGTTCTGACTATCTTTAGTCCAGCAGAGAATGTCATGCTGTCCCTGACGGCCCATAATTTTCGGAAGTGCAGCTCAGTTTCCAATTAATTTTGTAGGCAGTAGGTCTGTATGTGTATCTGCCTGTGTGCTGTTAATTTTTTTAAGTAAGCAAAGCGCTCTCACTTTGTTAGCTACTTCACCGTTATCATCATGGTAGTCAGAACAGAGAAGGAGGGTCAGATGTGCCCATGGCAACAAAGCAACTTGGGGTCACAAGGCGCCTTTCTTTAGTCAATAGGCCAGTCTTTGTTTGGTCAATTGTCTAACGGGTTAATCTTCTGACCTCGATGTAAACGCCAGGTTGTTGACAGACTTAACGTCTCGCCTGGTCAGAAATGACAGATTTTACAGCTCGTTACCCCAGGTAACAATTAACACAGGTCACAATAGAATTGGGAATGGATCCCTGTAAACCTCCAATAAAAAGCTGCTGCTCAAAGCCAGGTCCACTTCTTTCATTATTATTATCCACCTCAAACCAGGGAGATATAGAACAGAGACACGGGCTTGGTGAAAACACTGAAAAATCAGAATAGAAAACTACCAGGACTCTGGATCTCAAAGTGTAGGAAGTATATACCCCTGCCCTGTAAATTTTGAAACAACAGTTCTAACCACTGATGCACATTTGCCAAGAAGACGACGCATGATTAGAGTAAGAGGAAGATAGTGAGGCAAGCACAGAAGACTCCAAGGATCACAGTTTCAGAACTGCACAGTCCAATGGAATCTTGAGGTTATCAACTGTCTAAATCTACTGTCATGTTAACAAGGTCTCTGGAAGGGATGACAGAAGAAAAACTCTGAGCCACAGATTGCTGTGTCTAAACTTTTCCAAGCATCATTGTTATGACAGTTGGAATTGTGTGCCCAGACGGCAAACATTGTGCCGGAGTTTGGTGTGGCAGTCTGGGTTCCCAAATCTGGACAATTGTGCCCCATGGCAACAAGTTAAAGCCCCGGGTCGGACGATGTCTGTGATTTTAGGGGTGCAAATAATTTTGAAAAAACATTCTGAAAATATCCTACTACTGAATGAAATGTTTTGTTGTTCAGAAATTCTTGTGTTGATTAAAAGTATTTTGCACCACCGTGGCAGAACCTGAGTGGGTGGCTCCTATTCCCCACTAATCCGTTTTATGTTACTGCCTTGACCCAGACATTTAATTAGATTACCTCATCATCATCCTTACCATGGTCTTGTTTCTGTTACAACCATTCACAGCAGGCAGACATTCCATTCATTAACAGTGTATATAGCTCCCCTGTTTATGTTATCAGTTGTCGCTCTTTGTTTGATGTTACGTTTGTGTTTTGTGCAGTTGAGCTTGCTATTTCTTAAATTTTTTCCCCATTTTCCTCCCTTCTCAATTCCCACTAACCCAGCCTTGTCGGCAGCTCAGCAACTCCTTGGAAAGATCTGTGAGATGACGAGGGATGCGCACCTGGTTCATCCAACCACATGTCACCCTAGCTGCCGATTCTTTTCACACTGCTCATCCAACAGTCTGATCCGGACACAAGGAGTTGCTAAAGAGCGATGTGGCAGGATAGATCATCTAACTTATCTAACCCAAATCCCAGGCAGCACTATGCCACTCTGCACTGCCTCTCACAGGAGGTCCGGGGAAAGTCAGAGAACCCATAGAAAGGATCGAACCCGTGACTATCATGACGTCGATTGTCTTTCAATGCAGCAACTTAACCCACTATGCCACGTGGACCCCCCAAGCTTCTAAATGCCATTTTGACTCATTGTAGTCTTGTTTATTTTGTAGTGTGTTTAGTCAAGTAAAGCTGTTACTTTGAACCGATGTTCTTGCCTCAGAGTCCCTGCTTACGCATGTTACAGTCTGAGCCCAAAATAGGATTCATTCTTTGTGTTGTAAAATTATTGCAATCATTTTTGCTCAATATCATAAAATGTGCCAATACTCCATGTGTTGACATTAGCTGCCTTGTCAATAAAGATACATACAGTACAGTAGGTGTGAAGCCCCACTGTTGAGTTTACTGATGGAAAGTCCAGCGTTGAAACCCAAGACTTGTGCCCTCTGAATTCAATACAATAGCTTGTTAACTCCCTGGCTGATATTCATTTCTAATGCTGGAAATATCACAATTGATAGCAATATTATATTTTGGGAACTTTATGTTGCCCAGTGGATGAAGACAATTAGCAGAGTGGTTATATTTCCTGGCTATGTCATTGTAATGGAGATGCAATAAAGGTTTGGTTTCAGACCCAACAGCTTCTCGGGAATCTGCTGCAAGTCCCTGAAGTTGCATTCTGATTTATTTCACTGAGTTTTTAATGAACCAGACCTACAGTATGTCACCGTGCAATAGCTTCTTACTTAAACCTGTGGGAGAAGTCTAAATTATGGAAATGGGCAAGTACCATCCCCTCAAAACCGCAACAGTCAAAAAGTGATTTCATTCAGTAGCAACATATCATTGGACAAATGCCAATTAAGTTGGTAGTTATCATTATTTTTATTTGTTTGCATTAATTTTGAGGGTTTGCTCTGTTTGGAATCAAAGGCCCAGCCTGTAACACTAAACTCTGACAAAGTTATACTGGTCCTTCACAAATTGCTGTTTTTTTGGTCCTTAGCACGTTGCTAATGCAGTTAGATTCCATGGTAGTGTCACAGGTTTGTGCTGTACCATTTCAACCCTAAGTGTTTGTTTTTTCGGAGGGGGAACCTTTTTTATTTCTGTTCTGGCTGCATTCTTGCATTTGCCCTGTGTTCACAATTGGCAACATTTTTGGAAAAGTACACCTCCCAAATATGTGTATTTATTTTTAGGACATTGCAAAAATTACCTGTAGAGCCAAATCAGTCCTGGAAATACAATTAAAATGTCCAACACTTGCACTGATATCATTGCATGATTTATATGAAGGAGTAGTTTACAAATTTCCAAAGTGAATGAAGAGATTACTCATGACAAAAATAATCCAATCACGCCACTCATATACCGACATAAAACTAATGTAGAGGAAACTTGGTTTCAGGTTTTATAACTCCATGCCGCATGTCCTTTTGATGTCAATTTTACTACCTCATTGCCTACAAACCCTAAATGGCCTCCTCTCTCTCTTTCTCTCACTCTCTCTCCATTTCCTTCTGTCTCTCACTCCTACAGGTTAATCATTCCAGCAAAGGTCTATCTGCCAGTGACCTCTTATCTATCTGTGTCACTTTATAACTGGCCTTTATCAACCACCTGACCATCCCAGGACTAACCCTGGCAGGCCATTTTCAAACAGGTTGATTAGAGGATCAGAGCCTGGTGTCCCTCCAGTATAATGCAAGTCACTAAATGGATTGAAGGGGAGGGGGCGAATGTAGGGAGGGGAAAGGCAGAGGTTAGTTAAGCAGACAGAGTTCACTTGACTTGAGATCAAGTGAACAGTATAATTTTTGTCTTCTTTTTAACCCCAAAGTCTCAGCCCTCTCCGCTGCTCAGATGTCCCAGTTAGAACTCAGAATGGATTAGGAGGACAGTTGGTCAGTGTTGTTGAAATTTCGAACAGAACTATTTCTCCCTGGGGCTCTAAACAGGGACTCTGGATAGCATGTCTTCTTCCAGCCCTGACAGTGAAAGCTATCAGTGCAGCTCCACAGACGAGCTCACATGTGCAGGTGAGTGTTGGAACATGCCACTGCTGGTGGACCATGTTACATGTGGCCTTCTGTCTCTGCTAGTCTTCTACACTCAGAGGTGTTGACCTGAAGAAACAACTTTTTATCTGACATTTTCGTTTGAATCGGTATAGTTGATTTAAAGAATATTACATTTGTGTATGTGTGGCAGAAACTGCAATGTTAGGCTGTCAGATTCCTTTCAGTTTATACTGTAGCTGCCGGTGTGTGTGGCTTAACATAGCTACTGCGCTTGTAAACAAATAACCTAGGTACATATCGTTATTTTTACCTTTTATGTTTTGTAGAAAAACTTATTTTACTCTACAATGTAGATGCCTTCTTCTTATTTACAATTTATAATACATAATGTCAGAGATGCTTAATGACAATTTCCTGGACTGAATCTAAGAGATGTTGCACATGAGGTTGGTTAGGTTTAACACGTGGGCTCGTGCCCAACAGGTGTGGCGTCATTCTTGATAGCTTACCGCGTGCATTTCGTGTGGCATTAAAAGGATGTGGCGGGAGCGGCAGTTATTACTATTCAAAGATCCGTCACTGTTGAAGCTTCTGAAACATTCCATTCGAACGATTAACATGCAGGGACCCTGACAAGTGTTCTTGCACAGTCCTCCGAAATATGTAGCCCAGCACTGGCAATTGTGTTTTACAGTTTAGCCATGTGCGTGTGTGCGTAATGTAGCTATGTGTAAAATACAAAAAATATTTGCTGAAACGTAAAATCTGAAATGATTAGGATTTGTTTATGATTTGGGCATCATACCATGACCACTGCATTAGGTAGGCTTCATAGCAACGAACTTCTAAATTCGATTTTCTTTTACAAAATTGTTGCAACAATTATTTATATAGGCTTTTACGTATTTGGTTAGGTAGCCTAAACTATATGTTCTAAATGTATTTATTGTAATATATCCTAATCCTATTATATATATATATCTAATGTCCGTTAAATAGTTGTGTTAAATGACTTGATGTGTGTATGCGTGTGTGTTCGTGTGTGCACGGAGCGCCTACTGTAGTATATCAAACTCTAATGTGTGTGTGGAGTTGACCTTAGATAGGTAGCCTAACCTTTTGCTTTTAGGGCCGCAATGCGTTAATATTCACCCTGTTCTCCGTCCGATTGGCAGTTCTCAATATTAGGATCATTTGGAGGAGGATGCTTCTGGGGTCCCTGTGTGTTTGTAAAAGAAAGTAAGAAAGATAGAAGCAGAGAAAGAAACTGTGAGAGAAACAGAGAAATATAACCAATTATTTGGAATGTTAACACACAAGAGTTATGATTTTCGTTTTGTTGTTTAAGTTTGTTGATCTGGAGTGATCTGGCTGCATAATGATGCGGTTTCCTCTCCTTATTTGACTTAAATCTTTCCGTGGATTTTTGTAAATAGGAAGAAGAAAATTGTAATCATGTACACAGGCAATTGAGTAAAGTTGCTATTTAAATAAATAACGACGTAGAGCCGTAAGCAGTGTAACTTAGCAAAAGTATTTGCTGTTACCAAATTTCTTCAACAAATCTATTTTGTTTAAATGTAGGCTAAAGTTTGTCCTAAATGCATTGACAGAATATGAGGCAATATCTTATAATAAATAGATAAAAATATGGCATTTGATCTGAGGAAAACAGGTGCTTGCATAATTGTTTTCAAGTAATTTATTGGCCCTTATTCTCACAAAAATCCTAATTAGAATTGACAAGTTATAACTCGTTTATCAGTCTATTATCATAAAGACATACCTCCCGGTGTCCTCCAATCTTCTGCGTCAATGCTCGTTTTCTATGAACGTTAAATTACACAACCTTCGTTAATTTATTTATTTTGTGTTATGCCCGGCTTTTAAACTTCATCATTAGCAGTATAAACAGCTGTGGACAGTGTGATGTTGCCCGTCTCAACGCACGCGATTGGAGCAAAGTGTGTGATGTCAGACCACCACGAGCGCCTGATTGGCGCGAGGCGACGGTGTCAATCTGGAGTAAACAAAGCAGCAAGGAGAGGTCTGAACTTCACATCCCACTCCATCACAGAAAGACCGAGTCCGACCTTACGCGGAGGAGGGGCCGGGCGTGACAGTCTTTGCCAACCGTTCCGAAAGTTCCTGACAGTTCGCTAACTCCACTTTCAAGACCCGTATCCTAGACGTGGAAAAGACAGCGGGCGAGCAGCCGGCTTCCGATACCTCAAAATAGGGTGTCATCATCTGGTAATCGGGCAAACTAAAGAGATATTTAGTTTGGGGGAAATCTCGAAATCAGTGCGCTCTATTCCTCCTTAACTTCGCGGTGAAACTATGCTCGTGGTATAGGGTCAACTGCTTTGCTCCATATTACAAATTACAGAATGAACTTATATTGCGCTTGTGGTTGCAGGCTACCTATCCGGTATGTAGCATAGACAGTCGATTTCCGTTCAAGCCGTGCCCGCTGCAGTTGACCCGAACAGTGAGCGCGTCGGATTTGGGAAGCCACGTTTCTCCGGTGTGTGTTATTGTTTGTGAGAACCTGTGGTGTCCCTCTCCTGTCCAGGTGATCCACTGGACAGAGCTGAGTCGTCCGCTCAGCCCAGTGGAGCTGTCATGCTGCCCAAAGCCGACACAGAAGCTCTGGGACTCGTTCGATCGCATGGAGAACAGGGGCACATGCCCAGGAATATGCAAGGTAAGCGACTGAGATAAATTTAAGATAGGAATAAACATGAATATCTTAGACCATGTACGCTATTCTACGGACTTCATCACATACGCGAGTCGTGTAATTTGTAACTTTGGGCAAAATGCACTGTAGCAAAAACAATATATTTTGTTTAAGGCGAATGAAATAATTACTGTGTATTGAACTTGATATAGGCTAGTTCACTTATTTGCTGATTATGCATTAAGCAACACTATTTGCATAGGCCTAGAATTCGCTTTATCCATATTATATCCGAAATATATCTATAATATAATAGGAACAATCTTCATTGTTAATAACGTTGCTCCAATAAATGTAAAACACAAAATTCACGTTAATAAGATTTAATATGCGTTTATTGTGTAACTATTCCGACATATTACGTAAATATACAAACAGGGTAATCTATATAGGCTAACTCATCTAACGGTTTTTTACAGGCCAATGAGTTAACCATTCTAAACATCACCTTATGTCTACCGTTTGGGTAATATAGCTATGATCTAATGTGCCTGCCGTTGTCGGAAGCTGAAAAATGTGAATTGCCTTCCGAAAACTCTAGGCTATTATCTTTTAAAGCTTGGGTTTAGAACCTAGCCAAATCTATAAAAATAAATGATATTTTTTATGAAATATTTTCTTTCACAATACATTTTTTACAAACTGATAAACCTACACAAAGTGTGACCAATATTATATTATAGGCCTACATTTAATTCAGAATGCATTAGAATACAAACTGGACTAAGAAGGGGAATATACTATGCTGACCAAATAGAAGCCTACTTGATTATTGAAATAAAAACATTCTGCCATAGGTAAATTTTACTTGGACAAGGTTTGTTCAGTTTACACAATTGTAACTTATTTGGATATCAGCTGAAAGTTTGTCTGTGTCCTCTCATAGTGCTACTGTACTCTCATTAACAAAAGTCACGACGTTTGATAAGCTATATGGAAGTAAGAATATTTTCAATTAGAATATCGAATTTATTCTAAATTCATTAAATTTTGTTATTTTTACATTCACACGTTATACACAATCGAGTGCCATCTGATTTATGTACAAATATCCAATAATGCAATTACAACCCTCATTGCTTAAATGAACGACTATCTTGACCCTCTGTATTTTTTCACGGGTATTTTGTCAAATTGCAAAACCAATGTTTCCCCTCAATTAGCCTACTTGAAACATTGTAGTCTATTTAAAGAAATCAAACATTATATTTGACATCGCTTTTCAGGCTGCTGTTGTGCGTGAAACGTGAGATAAAGATTCGATACCTTATATGATATTAAGGTTATAGAAAAGCTATAAAACTTGGCAAAAATACAGACTTTGAACAGTCCAGTATGGCTATCCGGTGATCTATCCACAAAGGTTCTGTTCTCCTGTCATCAGAATAAGCTAAGAGACTGGACTATTTTGTTGGATGATTTTTAAGGAAAATTATGTTCAGCAGTTGTAAGCTTAGCTCTTTGTTTCCAAAACATATAGACATTTAAACCTGTAAATTCAACCATTTTTTTTATTACAAGTTAAAAGTGCACTGCAGAACTTTTTAAACACAAAATGACTTGTTGCCATAGCCAGCGCTATAAACTCTGCGATATCAAAAGGCCAATTGAGAAAAGTATGTGTAGCAGCCACAAAGGCAGAGATATGAACTTGGGAAATGAGATTAGGCTATATTGTTTCATATGGACAGCAAGACACATGACGGGAAATATTTTTATACTTTTTTAAGGCTGCTACGGAATTCATTTTAGCCGATTTTTCTGCAGATATATTTGTGTTCCGCCTTTTTATATAAACAACATATACGTTTGTAACCATTGTAAATTAATTACAATTTGCTTACTACTGTCAGATACACTTATCAGTCCATTTACTACTCTGCCTTCATGCCCGTAAAAGGTAGACTAAAGCAGGTGCTTATAGAAAGTCAATTAAAATATACACACAGGCTACAGGCTACAACATAAGAACACTAGTTGTAGGCGATTCAATGAGAGCATTTTTAAGTTCAATTTCAGAATCACTTCTGTATGTTTCTATCGCCTGTTAGAGCGAAAGGTTACATTATGTCTTCATTTGTCTGTGGGCGGTAACATTTTCTCTTCGAATCCTTAACTCTAATATCTTACCATTTCCCGGATGAATTCACGACTTAAAATCATGAATATTTATGAAGCTCAGTTTCATATGTTTTCCCTGTTTGCGTCTAGCCAGAAACAGTGAGTGCATCAAATAGGCATAAAGAGGCTTTTTCTTCCAGCTCTATCAAAAAACATTACTTCTAAAAAAATAGTTATGTCAAATGTTCTTTTATGTGGAAGCTTCAAAATGCACGTTTTCAAAATGTGTTGGATGTAAAAAATAGATATTCCATAGCCTATGGTCATTGTAAAATAATACAGATAAGTTAAAGATGCTTTAGGATTAAAATATATTTCATACAGTCTTAGTATGCTCATCTTTATTTATGTCTATTGCAGCCCCTCACTATAAAATGATGGACTACTCATATGACGAAGACTTGGATGAAATGTGTCCTGTTTGTGGAGACAAGGTTTCTGGGTACCATTATGGTCTTCTTACCTGCGAAAGCTGCAAGGTTTGTCCTTTTTTCACCTTTTATCTGCATGTTCATTAGTTGTCTTTTAGTCTTTCTGCTTCGTTTGATACATCCTATTAGCTTATTATCCTTCACAATATCCCAAATGTTTCACCATAGTTAGCCCACACATAGTTAATAAAGTGTTTTGTAACATTTCCAAATGTCAAAATGTGTATAGCTTGCTGGTCCTTGTATGCATTAAGCTCCGTATTTCTGCTTATGCTGACATTATGTAAAACAGGTGTTATAGATTTTATCTGGTTGTCCGACCTTGAGATGTAGCACACTGGCTTTGAGCATGCCTTCAATAGCATCATTGCTTTATTGGAAGGGTTTGTCGTTATACAAGTTGCTGGTCTCCTTTGTGAAGTAGTAGATCTGAAGTGATAGTTTCTCCTACTCTGCATATAGAGACCCTCAGACGATTCATGCATATACTGACTTGTTAGGGGTCTTGTTAGCAGATTTGTCATTGAACCATTCCAATGCTGTAACTGAGCTCTTCATTCCAGCCCAGATGCAGTCCAGAGACCACAACGGCATTCCAAATGCATCTCAAAATGTTGAATGTGTGGTTTTGTTAGGAGTAGATTGCCTATGTATGATCTTAGATGGGGAGTCTTGTATATGCAGTTGTAGCTGTGGCTAATTTTCCCCAGTACAGTTGTAAATGGGATCTGTTTATCAGAAAAAAAACAAGATTTGAGCTGTCATTTTGTGTACTCTGTAGTTATTTTGATGGATTCTGTATGTTTTGGACTGGATTACGATTGGGTTAGGAGCATTTTATCACTACTCTTCAGACTACAGCCTGGTTGTGGGTCCGAGACGGGTGGTAGCAGGACTCAACGTCGTAACACACAGAGTAATAGTGTTAGACAGCAAGTAACAAGTAACAGTCTGCACACGTTGAGGTACAGTACATAGACACGGACACACACAAGGAGAAACAAACACACACAAACCGATACACACAGTCACACACACACACACACACACACAGGCAAGCAGGATGCACCCATATTAACACGTATACACACAGAGCATGTTAAGTCCACATAAACCGCCCTCTACCTGCATGTTAAAACAACAAAAACATCCCCTGAACCACAAATGGACTCGCTGCCCCCCTACTGGGGTTTGGAGCCTCCGAAATTACTCTGGGGACCTCCTGTTTTTGTTTTAATTTAACAAAATCAGTTTAACAGGCACACACGCTGTCACTGACTTAAAAATGTAGTGAAAATAATTTAACAAAATCAGTTTAACAGGCACACATGCTGTCACTGACTTAAAAATGTAGTGAAAATAATTTAACACGGTGTGTCCCGGAGCTGCTTTTAAACATATGAAGGTGTGGCAGAAGTATGTATTGGAAAAAATATATATGAATGCACTCCGACTCGAAAATCCTTCATAGTGGTTAATACTACACCAAACGCAAATGAGAAGTTGTGGACTCCCTGGATCAAAATTTATAACTTGCGCTTTTGGACAAGTTGAGCTAGTGGGGGTTTTGGTGTATGTATTGAAACAATATGTCATATTATAATAGAAATTTGTGAAAAAGTAAACTAAAATGTCCTGTTTTTATGAAATATATGTTTGGTTGATTTCACAGACTGGATGTGGAGTCTGTCTATTATAGAGACGTTATGTTTTAATGTCACCAAATGCTTAGGTCATCCAATGCAGACTACCTATTAAATCTGTCTGTGGGATTTGGTGAAATATTTGAAGCTTTTTCTAGTTAATGGGGAAGGTTTAGTGAGTTTTTCCTGTTAGTATTTTAAATCCATACCAACGGGAAAAATTCCCGTTGGTATTCATGTATTTTAAATCCATACCAATGGGACTTTTTCCCGTTGGTATGGATTTAAAAAACATGAATACCTTTTCCAAGGTTTATTTTTTAGCATGCGTTTGAAAATGTATGTAACGGCACAGGTGCAACTGTATCATCCCAGAAGACTCAAATATGTATATTCTTATTAGGATTTCATTTTCTCTAATTGTTATATATATATATATACTTTAATTATAATTTATGTAAATACTGAAGCCACCATTGTTCTTATGATACTGTGGTTAGGATATTGTATTAGGTCTCATTATAGAAATACCTCTCGCATATTTGTTGATGTTACTATATCTATTATGCCAACACTGTCTATACTCTGTACATTCTATCAAAGACATATTTATCTTTCACTCAAATGGCAATTGTATTACTGCTTTTTCAACAATTACAAAAAGTACATTGTTTTTTTTGGAAAATATTAATTGCTTACACGTTTGTTTATTTTTTATTTTTGTGTATGTCCTTAAGTCAGGTTGAGTTTATTATTGCATGTTTTTGAGGGTTGCTATTGTGTGCACATGACCAAATCCATCGCTAGCACTGTGTTTTTGTCTTGTATGCGTATACAGTGTCGGTACAGTATGTGTGAGTTTTAATGTTTTCCGGGAGTCTGCTCTGCTTTCACTATTGGTTCACCCAGAGAACAGGCAACATTTTCCCAATAATCCAGCAGGCTATTTGGGCACACTTTGTACCAGCCCAGTCTTACCAGCACTAGCTTTTTGCTATCAGGCTAGCCCAATAGTCTTTCCTTTTTTATAATACTGTGTGTATACAGAATGTGCTTGTGTGTGTGTGATTTCTTCCCATTGTATGTCTCAGTGCATTTTACTCCTTGCGCTTGCTCCTTCAAATCTGAATGTGTCTGTATAAATAGGGCAATTACAAAGCCGTTGGGGTCATAGTTGTTGACATCTTAATTCTTGTCGCTCCACAGGGGTTCTTCAAGCGCACAGTGCAGAACAACAAACGATACACGTGCATTGAGAACCAGAGCTGCGCCATCGACAAGACTCAGAGAAAACGTTGCCCGTACTGCCGCTTCCAGAAGTGCCTCACCGTCGGCATGAAGCTGGAAGGTATTAACTGCTCTTAAGCTCATAACACATAACAACATGCTCGTAGTGTATGCCAGCTAGATAATAAGGCTGGGGTCAGGGGTCAAGGTAGCGCATGACAGACCTGGGTTAAACAGTAATTTGTTCCTCTTTTCAAAAATATTCAGGGTTTTGATCAAGTTGCCCCACAGTGACAGTTGTTCAGGTGTTTTTGCATTCCCGGGCGACTCTTTTGGTTCTATTGCACCAGGCGAAGTTCAGTAGCAGCCAGATGAAACATTTGAAAGACAATAGATATTAAAAGAGTCTGGTGCATAGATAACTGTTGGTGGATTCTCCTTAAGCAAATCAGATCATTCTCAACTTGGGAGTTTAGCGTGAGCAACCGAATCCTTCATTTTGATGTGGAACATGTCCATTCAATCACCTTTGGTTTATAAGGGCTGACAGGAATGCTACCGCCCTATTCGAATTAATCAGTTATTTTGAAATATCAAGGCAAATGAAAAACCTGTTTTTGTACCATCTCTGCTGTCTAAAGTTTCTTGGAAATTTTTCCACAGTTATTGTATGGAAATATGTTGCTGTTGCAGTTTCTAAAGGTTTCTACTGCTATTGTATTGAAATGTGTTGATCTAAAAGTTTTCTTGAACCTGAGTGAGATGCTTAGCTTTCTCCTTTGCTCAAACTGTACCTCTCGTTCACCAGGTTATGATCATTAGGAATATCAGACCCTGGATGAGGGTCAAAATCTTCCACCACTGTGGTAATAAAGCGTTAAAAAAAATCTACATAAAAATCACCATTATTTTCCTTGGAAGCTTAGCTTTTATCTGGAACTATTCCTGTTTAAAAACCGCCTTCACTAAACCTTACCCTATCAGTGTGTACTGCACATCTTTTTTTGTCTTTTTCTCTTAGCCTGCAGGGGTGTGGTTTTAATTACTATTAATTTTGAATGGCCGGGGGGAAGAATTTCCATGGCTGTCATTTTACAGCTTTACTACAGGGGTGATTTGTTTTCGTATGCCAGCAGCTGGATGGTGGGGCCCTGCAGCGCCCTCAGTCCAGCCCAGGGGCACAGCCAAGCAGGCAGGCGGACAGGCAGGCAGGGAGGGAGGGACGAATGCTGGGTGTTGGGTTGCCACAACCTGTAAAGTGCACCGAGCTCGAATCTTGATCTCACAGCTTTCCAGTAAACACATTAATATATAAAAAATATGAATATACAGTATATTTTAAATACATTATAAGTAAATTTGGGCAGTAGGATAAAAGCTGTTTACGACTAGACCTGTACAATAAAAAAGTTGGAATTGCTGTTGTGTTGAAATCTTCAAAAGGTTAAACATTTTGTCAGATTTGTTGTGTCATGTTATCGGATGTCGTTATGGTTTCCAGATAAGTGTATGTACCCAGTTATTCTCCAGTCAGTATAGTGTCCTGGGATGTGTTGAGTAAGGTGAGCATACAGGCAGGGTCTCTGAGTGACACAGGCAGTTCAGGCCATGTTCACCATAGATTCAGTCCTCTTTATCTGGAAAGATAAAAGCATGGCGACACCTTATCTATTCTGGAGGAAGAGGAGTCTAAAATATTATGACATTGTGAGATATCATTTTTTGGTTTATTTTTACACAAGTGATAAATGATTTTCCTTTGGCCTAAAGAGCGGCCATGGTTCATGACTTGGCTTCACACTTCTCTCAGATTCACTCTTTTCCTGTTCTTTCCTGTTAGGTGTGTCTGTTCTGTTAAGCTGTCTGTTCTGTTAAGGTGTCTGTTCTGTTTATTGTGTCTGCTTTGCTAAGATGACTGTTGTTATTGTGTATTTTTTATTCATTGTGTCCATTCAGTTATTGTGTCTGTTCTGTTGTTGTGTCTGTTGTTATTGTGTTTTTTCTGTTTATTGTGTCCTCTCAGTTATTGTGTCTGTTGTTATTGCATTTTTCCTGTTTATTGTGTCTATTCTGTTATTGTGTTTGTTATTATTTTCTTTTCTTTTTATTGTGCCCTTTCAGTTATTGTGCTCTGTTATTTTGTCTGTTGTTATTGTATCTGTTTTATTACTGTGTCTGTTGTTATTGTATCTGTTCTATTACTGTGTCTGTTGTTATTGTGTCTGTTCTGTGTAGATGTTTATTGTGTCTGTTCTGTTAACATGACTGTTGTTATTGTGTCTTTTCTATTTATTGTGTCCATTCAGTTGTTGTGTCTGTTGTTATTGTGTTTTTTTCTCTTTATTGTGTCCTTTCATTTATTGTGTCTGTTGTTACTGCGTTTTTCCTGTTTATTGTGTCTGTTCTGTTTTTGTATCTGTTGTTTTTGTGTCTTTTATATTTTGTCTGTTGTTATTGTGTTTTTTCTGTTTATTGTGTCTGTTCTGTTATTGTGTCTGTTGTAATTATGTCTTCTGTTTCTTGCATCTGTTCTGTTATTGTGTCTGTTGTAATTATGTCTTCTGTTTCTTGCATCTGTTCTGTTATTGCGTCTGTTGTTATTGTGTTTTTTCTATTTATTGTGTCTGTTCTGTTGTTATGCCTGTTATGTTTTTGTGTCTGTTGTTGCATATAGTCTATTATTGTGTCTGTTGTTATTGTGTCTGTTGTTATTGTGTTTGTTCTGTTATGGTTGGCATTGTTGTCATGAGTATTCTAACTAGTATTTTACTAACAAGTTAAGAAACTTAGAAAAACTAGATTATAAATAAAATGACAAATGACAGCACAATGATGAATGTTAAAAACATTAATGCTTGAACAAGTATTACACATTTTAATAGTAAACATACTGTATACCGTAGATATTAAAATTATTCTAATTTGGATAATTTGCTTTGTTCTACTTGAGAATTTATGAATTATGTTTATTGCTCAATGCTAGCATAATTGTCAATATATAGCTAATGATATCCAATATCATTTAAACATGGCTGTTCCGCCACCAAGAGGAATATTCAATCAACCTGCTGACTGTATTAATAGCACACAGGAAAAATCATATCTTTCTTTGCCAAACTGTTTTTGGATTTATTTAGGCACAAGCTGTGTTCACATCCGAGGGACTGTATGTAAGCAACGCATTTATAGTAGTACTGCTGAAGAGTGCATCCTATAATAATTTTAAAATGCTGGCTTTTCTGCAGTGCTCGTTTGATTGAACTCCTAGCCCGAGTTCTAATATTCCCACACAGATAAATGTTTTGGTGTTAGTTTTTCTTTTATGTGTTCTCTGTCCTCCGGTCCCTTCCTACCTGCGATGGAAGTGAAGCCAAGCTCCTGTCCCATTACTGATGCATAGGTATCATAGGTATTCATGGGTGTGCGAGATAGCTGGCATCCAGAGTGGGGCCTGGGCAGACATGACAAACAGGGTGTCAGACCCTAGCCAGGGGAGCCATTAATAAGCTGGTACCCGACAGGGATCCTCACCGACGCTGGCTTAATATTCCTGTATATTAAACACTCATAAATCAGACCATAAGCAGTACACCGTGTGCTGTGGCGCCCGGGGATGGAGTGGAGTGTGTGTGTGTGTTTAGATAATCTTACACCTCAGCCCCAGCCTTATACTCCAGTCCTAAACCCCAGTCATATACCCGAATCCTGTACCCTAATCCTATACCCCAGTCATATACTTGAGTCCTGTACCCCAAACTGGTGAGGTGCTCAGATACGGATTCACCATATGGTTGAATAATATATATATATATATATATATATATATATATATATATATATATATATATATACACACACACACTGTTTATGCAAACGTACGTGGACACCCCTACTATTGTTGCAGGAGGGGTAATGGTCTGGGGCTGTTTTTCAGGGTTTGGGTTAGGCCCCTTAGTTCAAGTGAAAGATCATGTTAATGCTACAGGATATAAAGACATTTTAGACAAATTGGTGCTTCCAACTTTGTGGAAACCATGCACAAAGCAAATATGGTTTGACGAGTTTGGTGTGGAGGAACTTGAGTGGCCTGCACAGAGCCCTGACATCAACCCCATTGAACATTTTGTTCGGGATTAAATGAAATGGCGATTGTGAGCAAGGCCTTCCCATCCGACATCAGTGCCTAACCTCACAAATCCTCTCTTGGCTGAATGGGCAAAAAATCCAGCAGAAACTCTCAAATCTTGTGGAAATCTTTCCCAGAAGAGTGGCAGGGGTTATAGCAGCAAAGGGGGAGGCAACTCCATATTAAGGCCCATCTCTTTGAAATTGGATGTCCAACAACCTCATATGGATGTGATGGTCAGGTGTTTAAACCCTAGCCCTGTACTTCAGGTCTATACATCCACCTGGTTCTCTACCCTTGCTAGCCAAACCCCCAGCTAGGCACGCCCACCTATATCCCAGATGAATCTGTACAACATGCATGTAAATAACCTTGTTTAATTAGACTGAAGGAGGGAGACAAAAAGAGAAGATAAAACCGCTCTGAAAAAGCCCCAGTATTCATAATGCGAGTTCCAGGTTTGGCTCTAATTGAGTTTTCCCAAAAGGGGTGACTATTCGTTTTCAGCTCATTAATTACTCTGTTGCTCTGAGTCATTAATAGTTAAAGTCGCTACAATGATGTTTAATGGATTCACTGGAGCCGTGCTGCAAATAGCACCCCTTTTCATTTGTAGTGCCCTACTTTTGAATAGCACTCATAAGACTCTGATCAAATCTAGTGGACTAAATAGGGAGCCCTTTTTTCCCAGTGAACCATGTTTTAAAGGTCATATTTAGAGGGGGCGACCCGCTGTATGGCTGCGTTGTCTGCGAGCAATCGCTTCCTATATGCCGTTGATTAAGTGTGTGTGTCATTTAGCTAGTCCAGCCTGTTCCGCCAGGGTCCTGGGTCCGTCCACCCCCTCTGTGATCAGACCTGTAGCTCGTGACACCACGTCGCCGTGTATCATTTGCCCCTCCCAGCCTCTCTCTCAGATCAGCAGCTCTGTGACAGACATGCTGTGACCGGGACCATTAAAACTACTCCCAAGGCAGCTGCTAGCCCCGCCCTCTGCATGTTAAACCCTCCAATACTTATCCCTACACTAGTAGGACGTTACACACTCACCTCACTGGGTCCGGCCTGAAACAGTACCGAGGGATGGAATCGGGCCATGTTCGGGTTGGGGGTGAGGGGCTATGGCAGTTTAGCGGGTTCCCCTCTGAGTGTCAGAAACCCCAGTTGTCCACCCCGCCCAGCCGTGCTAGTCTGCAGCTGGCTGTTCTGCTCTGACAGCCCCTACCGCAAGAGAGAAATAATTAAGCATAAATAATTAACAGGAGGACCCCCGACGGAGGGGTGCAGCGAGCTGTAGAGACGTCCCCCCGTGGCCCGGCGGTGCAGATCATACATGCCCCATCGTGCGCCGAGGAGATGAGCTCGTTCATTAGCCCAAATAAAGCTGTGATTGTCTGAATGACGGAACCACTCTGGGTTTTGCTGACGGTTCCAGATGCTGTTCTTTGGTCGGAAATGTCGAAATGTTTATTCTCAATGCTCCAATTTTCACTGTTTACATAAGGGAATCGCTTTCGGTATTTGCAAGTGTTGGTGTGTTTTTATCCGCTCAAGTGTTTTAAAATGGTTAAATCATTATTAAGGTTTTTTGAATAAAACGTTTCCATGTTCTCAGAATAAGGTGGTGAATCTTTTCAGTGTCAATGCTTTTCAATGTTTAGAATGAGGGGAAAAAATCCTTGTTCAGTGTAATCATGAAAGCATTGTCCACTTTGTTGTTCCACAATATAATATCAGTATTAAAGGGCTCATAAAAGTTACTGTTTTAAATGAATGAGTAACTAGTTGTCTACCTAACTGACAGTGTGCCATGCTTGTGAATAAAGACATTATGTTGATGCTGCATTATCATGTTCTATAACACCTCAGTTCAGTTTATGCATTCGATCATGTGAAGGTGATCTCTGCACTCAGTTGGAAAGTGTTTAACTAAATGATTTGAATTGTAAAAATTCGCAATGTCATCATTGTGTGTTTTAATCCCACAAGGGATACGTTTAAGCCACTCTGGATAGAAACATCTACTTAAATATACTGTATGTTTAATTTCTGCTTAACATCTGCAGAAATTAGTGGTCTATTGCTGGCCCGTGTGCCTGGAGTTTCACACCACTATAGATTGTCCTTTCATTAGTTTATCACTAATTTGCGCATTGTGTCACTAATGTCTTCCCTCTCCTGTTTTTCTCCGCTATTTTTTCTCCTGTCTGTCTGTCTCTCCTGTCTGTCTCTCTGTCAGCCGTGAGGGCGGACCGCATGCGTGGTGGCCGCAACAAATTTGGCCCCATGTACAAGCGCGACCGGGCGCTGAAGCAGCAGAAGAAGGCGTTGATCCGAGCCAACGGGTTGAAGATCGAAGCCATGACCCAGGTGATGCAGGCAGTGCCCACCGACCTGACTATCTCATCGGCCATCCAGAACATCCACCAGGCGGCCTCAAAGGGCCTGCCACTGAGCCACCATGGCCACCAGCACCACGCCGCCCTGCCTCACTCGGACTACGACCGCAGCCCCTTCGTCACGTCCCCGGTCAGCATGACCATGCCCCCCCATGCCGGCTCCCTCCAGGGCTACCAGGCCGCCTACGGCCACTTCCAGAGCACACGCACAATCAAGTCTGAATATCCGGACCCGTACACCAGCTCGCCGGAGTCTATCATGGGCTACAACCCATATATGGACGCGTACCAAACGGGCTCACCGCCCAGCTTCCCGAACCTCATTGTGGAGCTGCTGAAATGTGAGCCAGACGATCCCCAGGTGCAGGCCAAGATCCTGACCTACCTCCAGCAGGAGCAGGCTAGCCGGGGGAAGCACGAGAAGCTCAACACCTTTGGCCTGATGTGCAAGATGGCCGACCAAACACTGTTCTCCATCGTTGAGTGGGCCCGAAGCAGCATTTTCTTTCGCGAGCTAAAGGTACGTGAGGGATTAAACGCAGACACCGTTTTTTTCCACACACTATTATAATGAGTTTTAGTTATAAAAACAGAGCATAGACATTGTTATATTCCATGGTTTGTTTAGAACGTTTTAATGTTTTATTGGTTGTGTACACTTTTACACAAAGCAAATGATGTAGCTGAATGACTGTGTTACTGCTCTTGAACAATGCAGTTGTATACATCAAATACATTTCTCCAAAAATAGCTAACTAATAGATTAAAACATTTACAATTCAAATCAATGATTCAAATATGAGCCTGCATGAACTGTATATCAATGTTTCATGTTGTTATCCATAGCTGACAGTTTAAACATACACCCAGTCACTTCTTGTCAAACTCACCCTGATCTTTTATCTTCACCCGCCTTTTAATCTCTCTCTTTTATCTGTTCACTCGACACTAATGAAATGAGTACGGATTTGAGAGGGAGCGTTGCAGTATGGCTGTAGCCGCCTGTCTATCTCTCATCCTGATCAAAATTCAGTAGCCAGCCCTATTTACGCGCAATGACACTTTTCGGGTTTGGGTGAGGAAAAATTTGACTGGCTGCCTTCCGGCTCTTTCCATTCAAAGCAGCAGGAATCTCTGCTCCTGAATTGAAATATGGAATTAGTATTTGATATGCTATTTTTCCCTCTGCATCGCCTTGTAGATTTAAGTAGGCAGGGACTGTATAAAAAATATTAAAACACTAATCCAATATTATTATAAAGCCACACAGCTTGCATCAACTAACACAGCTCTACAAAAGTTGATGTCTGAGGGAAAAAAATACAGTATTTGCATAGTTACTAATAATGATAATGTATTGATCATATCATAATGTTACTCTGTTTAACACATTTAGCGTTAACGCGTCTAACTCAAGCATTTAAAATTAATTGATGTGTTATCGACCTCTGTTCTGAAAGCCATGGTTAAGTAAGTATGTTTGTTCAGAATGATTCCTGGGCCTGTATTGGAGAAAAATGTAGGTTTAGTTGACATCACACTGTACACTGTAGAGTTTAAACAATCAATTAGTAATAATTGCTCCAAAAAACAATCCTAGATGGCCTACAATGAGTCTTTGTGGTCATTCCTTGTGTAGTAGTCCCAGAGAGGAATGGGAAATATTTCCAGCATGTCTTTATACGCTCCAAGGTTTATTTGTTCAGTAGAGAAGGTTAATGAGTGAAAAGCAACATAAAAAGGCTGTGATGAGAATGTGGATCACCTGATGTTCCGTTAACTCTCTCTACAACCTCCGTCCTCTGTCTCTCTCTCCGTCTGCCCCCCCACCTCCTTTGGTCTCTCCTCTCTGTAGCCAAAGGCATGACTGCATATTCATGTACTCGGGCCCCCACTGCAGTCCTCTGAATTTTTAAGGGAAGGAAAAAGAAATGTAATATTCAACACAATCCAATTATGGACGCAGGGCAAGAGCTCTGGAGTACACATGTTGACATTTATTACATGGCCAATCCCTATTGACATTTTCTACATCTGAATTAGCATCCAATTAAAAATATGACATAGCAGACTGCTTCACTGAGTGGATGGGCATTTGGGTGTGGTTGTAGATGTTGTTTCTCCTATTAAATTTACTGAATGATCATTGTGCAGTGAGTGGGCCATAACCCTCCAAAATGCTCTATTCGAATTAAATTACCTACATCCACTTGTTGATGTCGCCCCTCTTTCAATTCAGAATGAGCATCATTATGTACAGGCTAATGACTGTTTCCATTAATCCTAGATTTAATTGAAACGGCGCCTCCGGTGTTACAGTGATAGGGAACGACCCGGTTAATGTGGACCTAATTCCTGTAACCATACTCTTCTATCACCAATTTTTTAGTGGTGAGTAGGGGGGGCAGAAACGGGCGGGGCCACAGACGGGTAATTTACTCATTCGTTGAAGTGACTGAATAATTAGCGTGGGCGTTTGTTTTTACTGAAAGCCGATCTAGGCTGCTTTAGCTCCTCTAAAGCTCAGAACTTAAAGCCGCTAGCCCGCTCAGGCTGATAAGTGATACACAGAGACAGCTTTCCTCATGCTCAGGACCCCTCCACAGTATCTGCTCCACTAATTAGATCTTTGTAGCGCAGAAAGCTTAGCGTTGTGATAGGAGAAAGCCCTGTGGTAGCCGGGAGCCGATCTGCCAGGCACGGCAGACCGAGGCTCCGTTAGGTTAGTTTCAGAGACATGGAACATTGAGGCTTTAGTGGATGTTGCCTCGCTGAATTTTGGCCATTTCAGCTTGTTGAGAGACACATTTCTAAAAGATTGATATCTACATTTATTAATGCTTTATAGTATGTAGGCCTAATTTGTTTATAATTATATAATGTATAGAGGTCTGGAAAATGTAAGAGAACACCACAATTTTTTCTTGAATCATCCCCCATTGAAAACCTCTGGCATGTGACGAAGAGGAAGATGGATGGTCACAATCAAATGATCAAAGCTGAGCTGCTTGAATGTTTGCTCCAAGAGTGGCACAGCACAACCTTCAACTACAAGTTTGACTCCCTAAACACTGAGCTGGCTGACCCCAACGAATAAGAACTAATTTCCTCTGCATTATTCGCAGGCTGTTTTCATGGCGATACGTAACAAACGTGAAGCCTCGTATGGTTATGAAACGTAAAAAAGTCAGTTTACTCTAACCTCACCCTAACCTTAACCTCACCTTACCCTACCTTAACTTCACTAACCTAGCATATTATGCTTGAACTAAACATTTTCCAAGTACTTTAAATTGTGACAGTTTTGTCTCTTCTTGTAAATGTTCTGGTAGAATGGCAATTCAATACGTATGAAAGCTCACATTTGAATGGGCCTATCGTAAGTCTGTCTACGTAATGCAGCGAAATTTTCATTAGGTTACCCATGTATTGCCATGAGAATGCATTGTTATTCGAGGTCTGACAACACTGCATCTTTTTTATATTTTGACCAGTGATCTGAATGACAATATTTTTATTTGGAATTTCAGATTAATGTTGTCATTAATTCATGGAATAAACTACTTGTAAAACTTTTCATTTTACCTAAACACATATTTTACATCAACAGTAAAACTAGAGACACAGATGATTTTGCAGTGTTCTCTTAGATTTTTCCAGCATGTATTTTTTTACTACTATTATTTAAGAAGTGGTTGTAAATATGACTCATTAGTGTCGAAATCACTAGTGTGTGTCGGCACCACATTACAAATCAGTGCGGTGTGTACAATAACTACATGACAAACACAGGAAACACACAAGGAATAAATGTTGCCTCAGACCCCCCCTCTGAGGACAGCACAGCCCTTCTATCTACAGGGCCCTATTATTAGCTTGGTAAGAACAAAAGAATCCCTCTGGTAACGGAGCCGAGTGGCGTCTGCCAAAAGTGTTTAAAGATTTAGTTTCCATAAGTTGGACTTGGTTACAGGAGTCATAAATATTTAGTCATTAGTTCTCAGAGGAGTGGAACCCTATTGTGTTGCTGTGGCGCTGAGCCGTCGATGGAGAAAGACACTTATCCCAGAATCCTTTCTCCATTCTCACACCTATGGATTAGCTCTTTAACTGTACTTTTATGGATATTTTGGGGAGGTTTCATTCACTCCTACCTACCTCAGTCATAATTTCTTTCACATTTGGACTTTTTAGAGCCAGGTGTCCTGAATCTTGCTATTAACAAAGAAAGGGAGTAAACTGTAGAGTTTTGAAAGATTGGCTTTTTGCAGGTGGACGTCATTTGACGGATAATGTACAGTATGTGTGTGTTTTAGCAATATTCCCTTTCTGCAATTGCTGGGCTCTCTCTGGGCACTGAGAGGCTTTAAGTACTGTATGGCCAGCTGTCATTAAGAAGGCCCAGTGTGGCTAGCTGCCCCAAAATAGGGCAAGTATGGCTATCTGTTTTTAAGAAGGGACAGCATTGCTAGCTGTCATTAAGAAGGGCCAGAGTGGATAGCTGTCAATAAGAAGGGTCAGTATGACTTGCTGTCACTACAAAGGGCCAGCGTAGCTAGCTGTCACTAATAAAGGCCAATGTGACTAGATTTTACTCAGAAGAGTCAGTATAGCTTGCAGCTCAGCAGATTCGGGACATCTCTATTTGTCTTGCAAGCATTTAATTGACAAATACCCAATCACAACAATATGACTAACTGGAATATTTTCACTAATGTTTTGGACCATTTCCTCTGAGAAAATCATTCCTGTTATGTTTTTGGTATTGTTCTTGATCACCTTTCTTGACCAGGTCTAAGTTTAGTTTGCTTGACACACACACCTGCAGCCCCTCTCACTAAAAAGAAATTTTGACAACCGCTCATAGGCCAGACTAGCCTGGAACCAGGCTGCCATCATTTTCTCAGGAACCATCGGACTAAATCACTCCAGAGCTGTGTGTGCCAGTAGCCACTGTGGTCATGATTCATACCAGCCTCCATAGAGACCCGGCCCAGCTCCTCCATTGTTCCAGGGATAGGATGCGTGAGACAGGTTTTCCTCCAGCTAGCAACGACACAATAGGACCATGTTAAGTTTCCAGTTGTGGGTATTGATTCATATGTTTCTATTCTTCTACTAGTCACATTGTGCTTGCCGATGCGTATAGTCCCTGCTGGCATCGTGAGCACAGAATACGTTTGTGGTGACACAACAATATCCTTGTTTAAACTGCCGATATAACACACAAACACACGCACAAATACAGACATAATAAAAAGCAACCGGTAAAAGTCTGTGAGATATTAACAGGTGACACAAATATTTATTATTGTTCTTTCACGGCTGTTCAGGACAGTCTGGACTTCAGGGTTCCTCTCCTTCAGTAATGAATGACCATGACAATACCAGACCTGGCAGTAAGGCATAGCAGATGATGTTAGGGCCTTGTGTCTGGGCCCGCACCCAGCTGTGTTTCTCCAGGTCTTATTGGTTTAGCAGCTGGGGGGGGGGTTGAAAAGTCTAGTAGCAGTCTGTCTGTCTCTTGACTACGTTATTGGTCTCTGACTTAAAGTTGCATTCCAGGACTTTTGCAAATAACAAACTGTACTTAATTTTTAAACCTCACATTTTAGTAGTATTACTGAAATGTCAAGTTTGAAAGGGAGTGATTTTGATGACATGGTGCACATGCACTCACCAGCCAATTCATTACGTGCACCTGTTCAACTGCCTATTAATGCACATGTCTAATCAGCCAATCACATGGCAGCACTGTGATTTAAATGACTTTGAACATGGCATGGTTGTTGTTGCCAGACAGGCTGGTATTTTGAGTATATTATTGCTGATCGACTGGGATTTCCCTCACAACCATCTCTAGGCTTTATAAAGAGAATGATTTTAAAGCGTTAAAATCTAGGTAGCGGCAGTTCTCTGTGCGAAAATGCCTTGTTTGAAAGGCATGAGTGTATCTTTACATAGGTGATATAGTACACAGTTTTCAGGGATCCTGTTTTTCCTCGACAGCACCACTTTTACAACTATTGGTAAATTAGTCCATAAAGCCATTCTTCAGAATTGGCACTGTGAACACAGTGTTAAAGAAACATTTAGAAACGTTTTGGATTGTTATTATTTTATATATTTTGTTACATATTTTTCTCCAAATCCCCCTGACCCTGCCTTGACAGCATCTCCTCAACAGGTGTGTGAAGGTCAAGGGTGCTGTCATGCTTCCTTCAGGCACATGCCGTTGAGTGATTCTTATTCTTGGAAGCTTTTAGTCGGTACATGCAAGAAAGGTTTACACACTCACCAGCTATTTTTCAGTACCTAATCTGCACACATTGAGTTGCTGGAGAGCGACGTGGAAAGGTACTCTACAGTAGTCTGACTTCTTAATCTCTTTGGGCAGTGGTGCACCAATCTGGGGTTTCAGTGATAGTCAAATGTTCAGTGAATAGTTTGCACTATTTTAATATATTCACAGCAAAATATGCAACTTAGTGTCAAAGCCTGGGGTACCCTAACAACTACATCCCTACTACTACCCTCCTAGCTTTTTTCTTAGCTACTATACTTCTACTACACCAGTAAATACAACTCTACCTTAACAACTACTCCTCTAGCTACCTCACCCTAACTAATATATGTATTGCTGCGTCTATAACTACTACCACACTAGTGCACCCCTAGTACACCCTAACTACTAATATCCTAGCTACTACACCACTAGCTACTACTGTTTAAATCATGAAAATGTACAATATACATAAAAATATACCTACTGTACAGGACTATAATATTTTGACTATCCTATAAATTGATATTGTTGCATAATGTTAATGGTATAAATGACTTGTATATAATGTATACTTTATCTCCAAAGCCAGATGCTTCATTTTACCATCCATTAAAATGACATGCATTTACCTATGTGAATATGCTGTTTGGGGGGGGTTCTACAACCCCTTCACATCCCACCTTCGACCCCTGCTCTCTCCTTTCTCCCCTGGCACCCCACCATCTTTGTGAAGGGACGTACGCACAGCCTGATTGTTTTTTTACACCCTGCGACCAGAGGAAATTAATAAGGCGTTTTAGCCGCGACCTTTGAACTACAGTGGTGAGAAGAGAAGCAAAGGAAAAGGGGGGGTTGGATTTATATCCAAACCACTTTGACCCCCCCCAAACCCTCACCACGCGTTCCTGTTGTCACTGAGGTCACCTGCCGCGTCCCGCCACCCGATGCCACGCCCCCTCTCTGTCAAACTGCGTGCACACTGCTGGCGTCCCAGCTGGCGGAGATTTGTAACCGTGTCCCTGGTCCATTGAATTTGAATTATTCCACAGGCTAAACCCCCCCAACATCACACATCCCTCTTTACCTCAATCCCGCTTTACATTAGCAACCCCAAAAGAGAGAGCAAGAGAGAGAGAGGGCTAGTGAGGGTGAGGGAGATGAACCAGGGGCTAGGGGAGGAGCACCAAGGACAGGGGTACGTAGTGAAGGACGGGGGGGGAACAGGTGGAAGGTTAATGGAGCTGGACCGCATCCAGCAGAGTCCCTGGCTTGATATATGGACCCTGAGCCTGGTTCAGGCGTAGGCTTTCAAAGATATATTATTTCATTTGAGGAGCAGCATTCTCGGTCCCCGCATATGTCCGCTGATAGATGATACCCCCCCGCCCGCCTGCCCGCGCCCCGCCAGGCAGCCTCAATTGGAGATGGCGTGTGAGTTTTTCTAAGGGCTTGCTCCTGTGCATATTTCGTTTTGCTCGCGTTCCCAGTCCTTGTACCTCGCTCTCTCGTTTGCCTCTCTCATTGTCCTCTTTTCTCCCTCTCTGCCTTTCTCCCTCTCCGGTCTTTACTTACCCTCTCTCCCTTGTCTTGGCCCCAGCCTGAAGGCTGGTCTGCTGGCAGTGGGTTTTGTTAAGCTGCTATTTTGATGGTAACAATATCTGTTTGATCAGGACAGATTGGAGCGGGTGGTGGAGGGTCACAAAGACATTTTCAGAAGTGATTGAACCCTGGGCAATAAACTCTCTACATTTCACTAAACACTGAAAAAGTGTACTGTACAGTAAATATTGAAAGACTAAATCCCTTTCGTTATAAATTAAGAAGTCACAAACACATTAAGATGAATCTAGTACGTTCATCTAATCTAGTGTTTGTATTTTTACTAAACAGTACATTATATTGTAAATGATTAGTAAACAATATTGCCTTTCAGGTTGTAGTAGGAAGGAAATGGTAACACTTTTCTTAAACAAATGCAAGATATGATCATCTACTGAAAGAAAGCAGTGAAATATGATTGAGTTTAGACAGAACAAGCAAGGTTCCTTTCGCTACCACGAGAGTCCAGGACACACTTTTTATTTACTGCCAAACCTCGTCTGTTTTTTTCTCCACTGGTGGTCAGGCATAGTCGCTTTAGAGTCACTTCAAAATTATCTGACTGCTGGCAGATGCTCTGGAGCTCTGTTGTCCCGACATAGTCTCTGGAGCTCTGTCGTCCTCATGTTTTTTCTGCAGCTCTGTTGTCCTTAGGTTGTCCCCCTTTAGCTCTGTTGTCCCGACTTTGTCTCTGGAGCTCTAGTGCCCTCACATTGTCTCTGGAGCTCTGTTGTCCTCATGTTATCTCTTCAGCTATGTTGTCCTCAGGTTGTCTCTGGAGCTCTATTGTCCCCATGCTGTCTCTGGAGCTCTATTGTCCCAAAGCTTTCTTTGGTGTTCTCTTGTCCCCACATTGTCTCTGGAGCTCTGTTGTCCCCATTTTGTCTCTGGAGCTCTAGTGCCCTCACATTGTCTCTGGAGCTCTGTTGTCCTCATGTTATCTCTTCAGCTATGTTGTCCTCAGGTTGTCTCTGGAGCTCTATTGTCCCCATGCTGTCTCTGGAGCTCTATTGTCCCAAAGCTTTCTTTGGAGTTCTCTTGTCCCCACATTGTCTCTGGAGCTCTGTTGTCCCCATTTTGTCTCTGGAGCTCTAGTGCCCTCACATTGTCTCTGGAGCTCTGTTGTTCCCACGTTTTCTCTGGAGCTCTGTTGTCCTCATGTTATCTCTTCAGCTCTGTTGTCCTCAGGTTGTCTCTGGAGCTCTATTGTCCCCATGCTGTCTCTGGAGCTCTATTGTCCCAATGCTTTCTCTAGAGTTCTCTTGTCCCCACGTTGCATCACGGCTCTGCTCCTGCTCCAACCCTGGACAGCAGTAGCCCCCGGCAGCCTCTAGGGAACATCCCGAGGCCCGGAAGGAAGCGGAGGCACTTGTTAAAAGGGAAGATTTAGCGCTTGGCTATCCCCTCAGAGGGGCCCTAGAAAAAGATGTCAGGGAGAGTTTCCAGGAGTCTGTTCATCCACTTGTTTGACGGTGGATAAAAGGTGGTCATGAACCAGCAGCTCCTAGAGGAGCCAAAGAGAGTCTCAGCTGACTCAAAGTCTTCCTCTCATCTACCCCCCCTCCCATTTCCACGATTTCAGAAGACAAACATTGCAGAATTTGCTGATAACGCCCCAACCCCCCAACTGCTTCTGTTAGGCAAACAAAAATGCATGCTGCCACCAACCCCCAGCTCGCAATTTTTCTGAAGTTAAACATTGCAGATTGGAGTTCGCATTTGTGAGCACTTTGGCTTCCCTGCTAGTGTGAGTGAAAAGAGCAACTCCATGTTAAGTCTCATTAATGAAGGATCAGGGTAAAAGCCTTTTATATTGGCAGGTCAGGGTGCTGGTTAAAGTGCAGAGTCTTCAGGCCTTTGCCATGCTGTTAGCAGGGAGCCGCCGCAGTGCTCCTGTGCCGTTTCACTGAGCCATCCGCAACGGGGAGGGTGGAATCAGCAGGGCGAGCTGGTGGCGCTAAAATGCGTAAACAAAATGGATATTGGGAGTTGATTTAGCTGGCTCGTGTACTAACAAATCAATTCAACAGCCGTGATGCTAACACTGCCTCTGGCGGCATCTCAAACTAAAAAGCACCTACATTTTTCTTCTCCTCCACCTCTCGCACAGCCAGGACTATTGTTAAAAGATGTCAGTAAACACAATAGTCGAAACGCAGAGAGACAAAGTGTCCTCCATCAAAATACTTGCTAAGAATCAATACATCCTAAATGACACCCTATTCCCTACTTTCAGGCCTGTAGTGTGCTTGTAGTGATAAGTTGTGCACTATATATGGAACACATTACCCAGTGGGGTGCAGCCATTTTATCAGCTGGTGTTAAAGGAAGTACATTTACACACCAAGCACTGTTATTTACAATATTCCTTCAGGTTCAAAGGGTAGAGGGCTGTGCTCTCTGACCTCTGACCTCACGGTGCCCTGCTTCTGTCTTCACCAAAATAAACATAAAGGAACATGGGATGAGATGCCTCATTCCTACAAAAGATTATAATTACACAATTATTTTTTCTAGCTCCTACTTCACTACAAAGATCCTCTGTTTTATGAATTCAATCAGATCATTGATCTTGCATGGGGAGGTGTCTTAGCCCCATGTTACCCTATTACACAGAGATAAAAATGCCCTTTCAAAGGCTTAAAACGAATTAATTAATTCCTATGAATAATAGAGTTGTAATTTTGTTAATTGATTATGCACTAAGTATGAATACTTAATGATTACAGTGGTTGATGGTAGTGTAAAGTGTTCTTTTCCAGTTCTGGATGTGTCTTCTGTAGCTGGTTGCCAGCTAAGTATGCTAAGAACACAATATTATTTACAGCAACTTCCTGATCGCAATTAGGGTTAACAGTCTGAACGAAGTGACCGAACTGGGCTTTTCACCATGTGCCCCCACTATCCCCCACTATCCTTCTGCCCCACCTCGCAGGCTTGGCCTAATTGCAATTAAAGGCAATCAATTCAGGATGACACTTGAAATTTAAAGTTATTGATTTAAAAAGGAACTATCTGTTTTAATTACAGTTAACTGACAAAATACATGCTATTCCTTTAAATAATAATAAAAGCTGTTATTCTGTCTTCTGGAATTAATTGCCTTCAATTAAAAGTGTGGCCAACCCTGGTGCTGAAATGTCCAACGTACATACCTACAACAGGGCAGGGCTTCTCTCTACTTGGAATCAGGCTTGTTGTTAACCCCAGCCTTAACGATCTGCCTGTAGTCTGGGGTGCGGGCTGGAGGTTGGCTGGTGGTTTGCTGGTTGGCTGGCTGGCTGGCTGGCTAAGGCCTGTAGTCTTCTTCACACAGCCTGTCAACAGTTGTCCTGGATGTCTATTTCTGCTGCTTATTTACGGTCAGCTATTCTGGATGCAGTGGACAGAGCATACTGGCAGATGGAGGGAAAGGGGGAACGAGGGAGTAAGGAAAAAAGGAGAGAGCAGGAGTTGTAGAGGGTGAAAGAGAGAAAGATTCAGGGAAGAGAGACAAAGCGAGAAAGAGAGGGAGAGAGGGAGGGAGAAAGAGAGAGAGAGAGGGAGAGAGAGAGAGAGAGAGAGAGAGAGAGAGAGAGAGAGAGAGAGAGAGAGAGAGAGAGAGAGAGGTGACGACATATTGAACTAACATAGAGGTGGTTAGCTCGGCTCTCTGATGAATGACATGTGTTTTGAAAGGGGTTAACACGAGACACGTGCTCTAGTTACGACAGGCGGGAAACTCACCAGTCCCACCAGGCAGCCGGAAAATGGCTTCATCTCAGACTGCTACAGTGGGATAAAAACACCTGTTCATTAGGGGCCTTTAGAAGACCTGCTTTCCTTTTACCATTCTCTTCATTTCTCTATGAATGATTCCATAAATATTAAAGAAACGTTTAGCTTAATAATAGGTATTATAACAGCGTGCTGTTCAGATTGCGCTCTTAAATTGGCATTAAAAGGGGGGGGGGGGTGCATGACAGCTGCAACAATGACAATATAAACCAGCTATTCCTTCTAGACCTAGGGCCCAGCACTGTGCATGTGCCAAACTCTGCCCTGCTAAGGGCGTTGACAGGGGCATAAAACAGCGAGAGTTTAACCAGTTTCTGGTAAATGTCGAGATTTGATTTAAGTGTCAAGTTTAGCCTAGCACAGTCTGTATAGATAGACACGTTGTTTCAACACACACACACATAACTATAGCTAGATTTAATCTCTTAATAGAGATATGCACACACACAACAACAAACACACACACAAACACACACACACACACTGTAACACCATTACAATGGCCTGTCGATTAAAGAGGCACTCCAGTTTCCATAAAGCAACTGTACTCAACCTGGTGAATCCATTGTGCCTGACGTCAGAACGCTGCTTCCCACAGCACAGTTGTGGTGTACATCTAATTGAACGATCAGTTTGTTTAATTCAGATGTTCCTTTCATATCAAAGCCCTGATGACAGTGGCTTCCTGAGTGGTCCTGCTGTGGGCTTTCAGAGTCTGACTGTCTGTCAGGACTAATGGGAATGTGTGTCTGTTCAGCAGGCTGATTGAACCATCTGTCTGTGCATTTTAAAAACCACTCTGGTCTACTGTAGTGGGCTCTCCTGTGCACTGAGCTATAAGAGGTGTGTGTGTGTGTAGGTGTGCATGTGTGTGTCTGATGGGAGGGTGATCATAACATTAACCCTACATGTTTATTGCCCACCCACCTCACACACACACATACATATCGACATCCTCCCATACCATAAAATAGCCCATAACCATAAATCGCAAGATCAAGTCAAACAATGCATGGAATGAAAATCAAATGAGCCCACAACCGTTCATTCAGTGCCGGGCCGGACCGGCTGCTCAGTCTTAATGCTCGGCGCTGCCTGCCGGATTCACTGTAGAACAGATCGATACCCCCCCAGACCCCCATCCCACAGTGCAAACTCATTTCACATTTCACAGGCATTATCTTCTCACTGTAGTTCAGCTGCCTGGGTGCCTGGGTTGGAGAGCGAGGGTCGGGGGGCGCACAATATTCAGGAGAAGAGTGTGTGCGTGTGGGGGTGTGCGCACATCTCACGGAGGCTTACTTTCGGGAGCCTCACCATCCCCTGGCTACATGTACAGTATATTTGGAGCGTAAAATGTTCGTGTGAATAATTGATTAGCTAGCTCTGTTTTTTGATAATTAGTTGATAGTTCCTTCGCTTTAAGCCCTCAAGGTATCAGGCAGCAAGCTCTGGAATGTATTGCAAATACATCCACGGCGGGGATCTACCTGTACAGATGTGCTTCACCTCACATCGTCCGATCTTACACTACATTGCCACTCGTCTTTTTAGCCTGGCCAAACAGTTAGCTGCATCTAGGATACAATATTTGATTGTTTGCCATCATATTTTCCGATTTCTTCCCACCAATGATGGTATTATTTGAAGGGGTATCCAGTTAACCCTAATGCACCCCTGTGGTTTGATTACAGGAAATCTACAGACTAGTCAACAATAAGTACACCATATATAAACATGTCTGTTGAAATGCCTTCCATCTCTCTAACCACGTCCTCTACTGCCTTATTGATTTTTTCCCCATCTTTCATATGCTTATTCATGGGGCAGTAGGAGCTAGACAACCTGCATGCATTGGTCTACAAAAGCTCCTGTCTGGAGTCAGAGGAAAGTTCTGATACTTTCTTTAGTGACCTTGAGGAAAAACAAGACCCTCTCCAGACAACACTCACTGTACATACTTTGTATTTATCTTCTGCAAGTGTCGGCCAACTGTTCTCCTCTTTCGCTCTTGCAACACGATCTTTGTAGCCGATGAGGTACTGTTGGAAACTTCTTCTGTCAATCTTGTATCCATTTCGATGTTCTTATAGTTTGTGTATGTATGTGTTCAGTATGCTTTTTTGAAGTTTAGATTCCAATTGAAAAATTCCAATTGTTAGCTTAGCGTTATGTCAGAATTATTGGCTTCATGACTAACATATATAATAATGTAATAGTTTGTTCATTTATTAAAACGATACAAATTATACTTAAGCAATAAGGAATTTTGTCTGGGGTATATGGCCAATATACCATGGCTACGAGCTGCTCTTAGGCACAAGGTATTGCGGAGTGCCTCCACACAGCATTTAGCTGTGGTATAATGGCAATATATATATGTCTTTCGTGATGCTTTTTGTCTTTCATAAACTTGTTTCCAACACAATTAGAGCAGTTAAAATCGACTTGATGTTATACTCGTGGTATACAGTCTGACATACAATGCTTTCAGCCAATCAGATTTCAGGATTCAAATAATCAGTTTTATGTAACAGCTTAGTTCACAGCAAATATGCTTTCTGAGGTTGGTGTTGGGAGGCGTGTTTACTTAAGTGAAAAGTTCTGTTAAACCCTTTTCAGTGAATACAAACAAGTTATTTCTAATGTATGGCTGACATAGTGATTGTACAGTACACGCGGCCAGATATCCACCAGGGATACAGTACTAATTTCTCCTGTGGATCCATATTAATGCAGAGATGTGATGAAGTCCACAGAGGAAGGATCTTATTAGGCCATGCCTTCCTCCTCATTGCCATTGGGCATGGACAGGTGGGGGAGGAGTTGTTAGAGGGGGGGTCCGATCGAATAGAGTGTGTTATACGGGTCAGGGGTCAGCCTTCAGAGTCTGTTAATGTGGTCACCATGGGAACTGATCAATCTCCGTGCCTCACCAGTATCGATCACAATCTGACGCAGCTCAGGGAGGCGGCCGTCCTGCTCTACCCCAAGGAGCCAATCAGAAGCTTTGGCCCTTGCTTTATTCTGTTCTTGCATTCGTTCTTATGGCCATGTATATATCTAATCACATATCTGTGCCATCATGTTGACTTGTGAAGGGTCTACTTCAATGTGAACATTTTGCGGTTTTCCATGGTACCACCCTTAGCGCCCAATCGGTAGCATCCGATTTTCAAGGATACAATATTTTCAACATTGGGCAACCCAGCCTGCTTTTCCCATGAATACTGTATGTGAGAACTCAGTTTGTGTGAATATAAGTTGGGGTAGCAACTGATAGATAATAAACAGTAGTATGTGATAAGGGTTTGTGTGTTGCAGTGTCAGGGTACATAGTCAAATAGTCACTGGTAAAGGGAAAAAGATCATGCTCTGTAGATTTAGTTTGGTGTCGAGATGGCATAGTGGTTAAGGCATCTCACTGGTGTCCGAAAGTTCTTCAGTTCAAATCCCCAAACTGGTAAGTTGAAAGCTTTGTCATTACACCTGTGAGCACAAGAGTTACCTGTAATCATTGCTGCAAATCATAATAGGTTCTTAGTCATTTAAAAAAAAATATTTTAATAATTTAGCTGCACTCTTAGAGTGACTTACTGTAAGTACAGCGACATTCCCCAGGAGCAACTTAGGGTAAAGTGCCTTGCCAAGGACACAACAACTTTTGGCACAGTCGGGCATCAAACCGGCAACCTTTCAACTACAAGTGTGACTCCCTAACCACTGAAAATGATTCCCTAACTCCCTAACATATTAAATGATTGTGTATATCTCTAGCCCATTGCTTATTTGGGACACACTTGCATTATTTTGTTGTTTAAAGTGATTACAAACTGCATAGGATTTCAGTGTGCAAAGGGGATAGTCATGTGTACGTTAAGTTACCTGGTGTAGAGCCAACCAACGTCTGATCTAAGGGGACCGTGTGCTGCTGGAGATGAAGGTCAAGCATGTGTGTGATGTAGCTGGCACATAAGCCTGTCTTTATTCCACATCACACACTCACTGGCCTGGCCCTGGAAGAAAAACCAACTGAGATACCAGCAAACCAAGGGACAGACAGTAAGAGAAGCACAGACAGACAGTAAGAGAGGCACAGACAGACAAGAGAAGCACTGATAGACAAGAGAAGCACATACAGACAAGATAAGCACAGCCAGACAGTAAGAGAGGCACAGACAAACAGCCAGGATGGCAGACAAACAGAAAAGACAGACAGGCACCCAGACAGAATCCATCCTATGGAACGATCTCACCTATCCAAAGAAATGCCACATCTTCAAGAACAGCCCATCTGGGCTACCCCCCCTCCCCCCCCCCACTGGATAGCTCGATTGCCACCTGCTTATTTTCCCAGCGTGCTTATCACCCCTAGCCCGGTGGCGTTGAGCCGGCAGCCCACGCCTCGGCTGTGCCATGATAAACACACTGGTAGATTTCCACAGGATCAGGGAGAAGACAAATAGAGCCGGGACAGGCTGGCTAATGGGTTAGTTCAACCCCGTAAGCTGGTCTCTCTCCCTGGGGAGGCTTCAGTGCTGGCTGGCCTTCCCTTAGGTCACATACTGTGCACTTCCCATGGATTTACTCACTCACTTAGGCTAGTTTACACATCCATTATTACCATAGAAATATAATTACTAGGAGAAACAATTCCATTTCTCAGTTTATAATTACTTCACTGAATCTTTTTTGTAGATATACTGTAGTTTAAAAGCTTTATTGGTCGGCGGCGTTATCAGGTGCCATAATGAGCCTTCTGTCAGTCACTCAGTTATATTTGTGCATGGTTATCTATGTGTTCTTAAAATACACTGAACAAAGAAACCTAAATCCAAACTTCCAGCCATGGAAAAAAATTATCAAAGTTACAAGTACTTCTAGGGTAGAATGTGTATTGAAGTGTAGCTGGCGGAGAAACAACATGAGAACAGTTGAACCTTGTGTAGGTAAATTAATTGCTAGATATCCCCAGGCGAATACTGCCCAACTTGAGGCCTGTGTGCCACCAGACGAACAGATGCCAACTGAAGACAATTCTAACGCTGCTCAAGAGTGCACGTGATTGAAGTTAACATCAAACCTTACCTGTAGTTCCCAGAGAGAACATTGAGAAACGTCCAGCTAGCTAGAGAGAGGGAAAAAACTGAGAGAAAGAGAATGAGAGAGATCTTAGACATGCTTTGTTTTATGTAAATGTCATTTTGGGATGAACTCCCTGCATTTGTGTGCAAAAATAATGTGATTCACTCTGTTCATTAAGCAGCACTGAAGGATATTCTATTAATCTGTTCATTAGGCCACATCAAAAATGGAGCTACTTATTAAAATCAGATCCAGCTGTGCATCCTCGTTAGGCCACGATACCCACGATGTTTAAATATTCTTGTGGCACTACACCAAAAGATACCCACAATGTTTAACAATGCTTGTGGCACTCCACCAAAAGATACCCACAATGTTTAACAATGCTTGTGGCACTCCACCAAAAGATACCCACAATGTTTAACAATGCTTGTAGCAGTCCACCAAGAGATACCCACAATGTTTAACAATGTTTGTGAGACAAAATACATATATACACCATACTGTGCTTGTCAAATTTGACTTCCTAAAATGACCTGTATTACCAGTGGCCACTGTATCGCATAGGAAGATGAATACATATAATTGTTGAAGCATTTATCCACACCATTAACAATTAATTTACACTCCCAAAATATAAAGGATATCATATTCTCTTAATCATTATATTTCATATTTTTTTTAGTCCTTGCTCTCTTTCTTGCGCTCTTTCTGTCTCTCTCTCTCCATCTCTCTGCGTGTCTGTCAGTATATTCTTTGGTTGGTTTTTAAGGATTGTCTTTTTTATAACAGTGGATTGATAAAATAAAGGATTTTTTTATTGTACGTCTCTTTCCAACTGTCCTCTTTCTCTCTTCATACTCTTTCTTTCACTTTTTCAGATTTTCTCTCCTTGACTCTAGATATCTGTCTCTCTTTCACTCTATCTGTCTTTCTTTCTCTCTATATATCTGTCTGTCTTTCACTCTATCTGTCTTTCTTTCTCTCTATAAATATGTCTCTCTAACACTCTATCTGTCTGTCTTTCAATCTATCTGTCTCTCTTCCACTCTAAATATCTGGCTCTCTCACTGCCCTTTTTCTCACACTCCCTGTTTTTCTCACCCCGTCTCTGCGAACGAGAAAACATTCATCTGAGCTTGTGGTTTTGAACAAAAGCTATGGTCAGAGCAATTGATCTGAGCATTGATCCCTCTTGTCTGAATGGCCATAAAGGTGCTAAATTGGTTTCTAGGAGGATATGTATTTTTCATTACAACTGCTTGGAGTAGATCCTGTTTGAAGAAAAAAAAGATATTCAAAAGATATTCAAATATTGAAAAAGCACTAGTCTTAAATGTGTGTTTGAAAGTAGTTTGGGTCTGACTAAGTTATAATACTCTTCTTAAAGGGGCTGTTTGACCACCATCAGTGCCAAGCCCAAATCATTAGGCTTTCATGATTTCAAGGATATAACACTGCTGCTTAGGGGGTTACGCATAGACCAGAATAGGTGTTTCGGTTTTCAATGGCTATGCCTGAGTTTATAGTGCTTAAAGATATAGTGCAGGCTCTTAAAAATACAGTAAAGAGGAGTATTTGTTATTTGTTCTTCACTTGAACTTAAACCAGATTTTAATAATAGTGGTACATTTCTGCATTTGGATAAGGCTATACGAGACAAAAATTCCTTCTAGATAACTGAGTTGTGATGCGATCATAACGATATTGGACACTTATTTTTACAGTGATTGTGTTTTATTAGCCATTGCTGCCAGATTTCATTTAAATCGCATCATCTCTGCCATTTTCATTTTACTATTTCAATGACCTGTTACCTCATCTGAAACTATTGGTCCATTTACTTCAAACTGCCACATTTAAGATCAATTTCTGATCTGTAATTTGAAACACATCCACAGTACAATTCCAGTTGTCAAGCCGTGGCGTTGTGAAATGAAGAGGATATGTGAAGGCAGAGAAAGTGGGGGCCATCCTTCCCTCTTGTCAAACTTTGTATCTGTGCGAGCGGACGGGCGGGTTTCTTACATCCAGAGCTTGTCGGGTTCAACGACGTGACAGTGCAAAGGAGAATCTCATCAAGACAAAAAGGCAGAGCCATTGACACCTAAAGGGTTGTCCGTCCCTGTCCACGCCTCTGTTCATTACCCATCAGCCCTTTGTGATAACCCTTGTAGTAGTCCTGTCAGAGAGGCAGTGTTAGGATGGCTCTTCTTGACGAGGACTTGGGATAGGCCTGCTTTGAAGTGCAGGGTACAAATGCAGGCCCATCGTTCTCTTCCACATCCTCCATCTCTTCTCCATCCTCCCTCGCTCTCCCCTCTTTCTCTTCTATCCATGTCCCTCTCTTTCTGCCTCGCTGAGAGGGTGTTTTACATCGCCCGCGGTGACGGGGTATTCAAACAGCTGTAAGGAGCACATTTGTTCGCCCTCGCCTCCCCCACACACTCCCTCTCTCATTAGAATTTTGCCCCCGCGTGGTGCCTCGCGTCGCCTCGGGTCACCGACCCCAAAGAAGGTCAGGATGAGAAAATAGACAGTGAGGGGTGTGTGCCCGACAGACGTCAGCGAAAAGGTCACTGAGGCTTTGTTGTATTTTGTCGCATCTCAATATGATAAGAAGAGGAACAGGACAAGTCACATCTTGCATTCCTGGGGTTGATACAGCACGCGGACAGACAGACAGTGGTGAGAGAAGTCCCAGTCATAGTGGTGGCTGCTATGTCTGCTGGAGGCTAAACAATACGTGAGCAGTCACAACAATCAGGGTCAACAACAGTTGTGCTTAACCTTCCACAGGGTCATTTAAGGTGATCATGTAGGAACTCTTAACAGCACAATCACCAGTGTTAAATCAACTCTGAGAGTGTGAAAGTTACACTCTCAGTGTTCTACATAAACACTGAGAGTGTTACTTTAACACTCTCAGAGTTGATTTAACACTGGTGATTTGGCTGTGTGTTGAACCATTGCTGTCATAGTGCTTTTATGGAAATAAAGGGTCTGTTTTTACGAAGTTCCACTATGCACAATGGCATTCCTTTACTCGTTCTCCCTGTCGGTGAGGCAGTTTCGACATCGGTCTGCATCCTTCTCTAAACTTCATCAACGTTTTCGAGTCATGGTCAAACCAAGGATTCTCCCAGCCAGATGCGAAATGCGTTTCAACACGCCATTAAAAAAAATCTAGTTCAAAGCCACGTCATTCCACTGGTCAGATAAATAGTTTCGAAGGTGACTGTTTGTTGAAGTGAAAAAAGGAGGGCGAGAAGAATCCCTGTGTCTTTTTTCCTCATTCCTTCTGTTCTGAATGTGGCTATTCTGTGATCTATCTATCTGTCTGTACGTGCGTGCGTTTCTGTGTGTGTGTGGCTACAAGTGTGTAATGATTAACGCCATGAGCCCTGGGAAGTAGCAGCAGTTGACAATGGACCGGTTGTTGCAGTGTATCAAACTAACCCTTCATGTGCCTCAGACATCGGGACGGGAGTGACCGGCCATTGCGGTGTGGAGTAACTCGCTACTTAATCACTGAGAACTGGGAAATCGCTCAGCCGCTTATGGCACTGAGCACACAGATAAAAGGAGTAATGCTGACGAACAGGGACGTGCCTGGGCTCTTTGAGAGTGTGGTGTGGCAATGTTCACATGAGAAAAACGAAGGTATGGATGTGTTCGGATGCAGAGGGCGCGTCGACAGGGGCTGCTCTGTGAACCTGCAGTATCGTGTGAAGTTCTCTATCTCCACCTGTGGAGTAGCAATCTATACTAGTCAATCAATCTACCCAAATAATGTGTCAAGTCATGAAAACAAACCACAAACTCTTATGGCTTGCATAACAAAAAAATAAGTTTTCAAAGATTACAATGCAGCATTTTAGAGCTTTATCCAGGTGTTTAATTGTTTTATTTTCTTTTTATTTAGAAGGGTGTGTACAGCATACTGTGCAGTTTGTCAAACCCTTATCTGAAGTAATACGTACATAAGTATATTCTTAGCTTCAGCACCAACATTTACATTTTAGTCATTTAGTTTCATCTCCATTTTTGGAGGGGTATGCACGATCAATATTGGTACCATCCAATTATTATTCACTGTTGATTTTAGCATTGGGATATAGGGAAAACTCACCCAGGAATTTATGTAATCTTACTGCAAGAAAGGTAATGTTAAGGGGGACATCAAATAAGCAGTACTAACAATAAGAAAAAGTCCAAGTGGGGTCCAAGTGGCGTAGTGGGCTAATTCACTGAATTTCAGGACAGTCTGCATCATGATTCGAGCCTGACTATTGGTTCTCTGACTTTCCCTACACCTCCTGCACGAGGCAGCACAAATCTGGCTCTCCAGCGACTCATTGTGTTCAGATGGGGTGCCTGTAGATTAAATCGCGGAAGTATACTTGTTGAATGTAATCATCCCACGCATGATCTGACTAAAAGGCTTCCATGTTGGATGAGCAGTGCGAAAAGAATCGGCGGCTGGGACATGTGGTTGGATGAACCATGTGCATGCCCCTCGCCATCCCACAGATCTGTCCAAGGAGTTGCGGAGCAAATATTAAAATGTAAGATGTATTTGTGAAATGACGAAATAAATAATTTAGGTGACAAGTTATTGAATTCTTACTAATTGTAAAGAAACCTGTGTTTTATGACATTGAGATATATATTGGGGAAAATTCTGCACTGTTCAAAAAAAGAATGTTCACCCCTGCAACTGCTCTATTACAATCAAGTCAATTAATTAACCTCTGGAATAATGAAGTTACTCGTGTTTGACTGTGCACTGCAAGATATAACATGATCATCTGAATTAATAGAGGATGAGGCAAAAAGCCCAATACAATGTTGTGTTTGGTGGGGAGACAAAATTTTATCTCCTCAGTTTCTCTCGAATTTAAAGCCCATTGACAAGCGCAACCTTTTTGTTTTTTTAACAACGGAGATTCTCAGATATTAACGTTAATCACTATGCCCTTTCAGGCAACAACAATAAATTATGATTAACTTCAAGACTTATAGTAATAAAAATTATAGCTTAACCTTACCAATCTCTGTTAAGACAATGCTGTCTTAATTTTAATGCATTGTTTTACTTTTTTTTTTTTTTTTCTGTTCTGCGTGCCTGATTATGGGATTTCATCTGCGACAGACTTAATGTCGGAGTGTGAGCGGTTGATATGCAATAACTTGATATAACAAAATGCATTTTTGAACTAATTTAAAATGTTAAACAAAAGTTCAATGAAAATGTTTTCTTTCAGTTTTTTTAACAAATATACTTTGGAATATTTTTAACAATTAAGATTTTCAAAGATTGATTTTGGCACAATGGCACCCCCCCCCCCCCACTTTGAAAAGGCAGACATTGAAAAGTTAAGATAATATTCAGATAATATTCACTCTACTGTCTTTGCTCAAGTTGAAAACTGGTTCCACCGTCATGATGAATGTGGAACTGATCATCTCTCTCTCCCTGTGTCTCACTAACAGGTGGACGATCAAATGAAGCTCCTTCAAAACTGTTGGAGTGAACTCCTAATCCTGGACCACATCTTCAGACAGGTGATGCACGCCAAAGAGGGGTCCATCCTATTGGTCACTGGTCAACAGGTAAATCTCCAAACTTCCCCAACCCTGCACGCACATCCTCTCATCTCCCTCCCACCAGACCTAATCAGCCAATCGGCACGTGTGCATCAACACCCTTTAAAGCTCTATCGACCGCGCAAGGCCCCCGTGCAGTCACCAGTCCATTAAAAATAGATTACGCTTATAGGTAGAATCTAATGTGACCTGAATAATCAATTATGCATTTTCTATTTTTTTATTTTGCATCAAGCAAGACTCCTAACGGGGAATAAATAAAGCGCTTGGTTAAGCATGCCGGTAGAGTCATAGCGATAAAAAAAGGGCCTATGATGATTTACCTCAGCGGGCCCCAGAGGAGCTGGCAAGAGCTGATGCCTGAGGCTCCTGAAGAGGCCCTCAACACAGTGATTCTCCAGTCTGTTTCTCCACGTGCAGAGAGGGAGCCGGGGAAGTGAATAGAGAGTGGGAAGAAGGGATGAAATTGCTTGTTATGAATATGTCTCCCAACGCCCCGGCAAGGCTGTCAGCGAGACGAGAATGCTTCATTATTGATGGGCCGGTGTTTCCAAAACGTTGCTCTTCAACAAAATGTTCTCCAACAATAGAAACGGGGGGGGTAGTAATTTTGAGGCAAAGGACAAGGTTCTGAATGGAGATGGGGAGCTAGGGAGTGTCTGGGTACAGGAAGGGAACACTGGAGTGTTTCAATAGAGTTAGGGAACACTGGAGGGTGTCAGTAGAGTTAGGGAACAGTGGAGTGTGTCAATAGAGTTAGGGAACACTGGAGGGTGTCAGTAGAGTTAGGGAACACTGGAGGGTGTCAGTAGAGTTAGGGAACACTAGTGTCAGTAGAGTTAGGGAAGACCGGAGGGTGTCAATTAAGGTAGGGAACACTGGAGGATATAAGTAGAAGTATGCAACTCTGGAGGGTATAAGTAGTAGTATGGAACCCACATACAGTACACAGAGCATTAAAGGACAATTCCAGAGTAAATAAAAAAAAATTAATATAGTATTTAAAAACTATACCCTAGACTGATTATCTTAATATACAGTGCTGTTCCTGCGTTTTTATTCAAAAACAACCGAGAACAGTTCGGTTACTTCCGTAACGGATTTTACTTGAAACACCACAACGTCCAGAATTCAATGCGAACTTTGCTCCTGCCCACTGCGAGTCGCTTCCATGGATTCGAATTTAGAGTAAGGACCTTAACTACTAGCTAGAAATTATACTCCACAATTTGAGACATTTACTATGAGTCACAATATCGTCCCAGAGCTATAAGACCTACAACCCTTCATAATGTACAGATTTAGTCAGAAGCTTTTACGTTCATTCCTCCAAGAATTTACACAATCACTTATAGCTACATTGAAGCTAATGATGCTACCTCCACTCCAGATAGGCCCGGGGCTGGCTGGAAGGAAACCTCATAAAAACGTACTAGTTAGCCAGTTAGCCATTCAACCTTGCTCTAACTCGTCTTTCATTCGTTATTTCCAAGCAATTACACCAAAAAGTACAGTCGTATACAAAAGTTTAGGCACCCCTGACAATTTCCATGCTTTTAATTTATAAATAATTGGGTATTGGGTGAAATGAGGTTTATTGGATGAATGGAAAATGTGGATTATGCATCAAAACGAAATTAGACAGATGTATATATTTGGGCACCCCAAAAGAAATATCACATCAATATTTAGTTGAGCATCCTTTACCAGAAATAACAGCCTCTAGATGCTTCCTATAGCCTGTAATGAGTGTCTGGATGAAGGTATTTTGGACCATTCCTCCTTGCAAAACATCTCCAGTTCAGTTAGGTTTGATGGTTGCCAAGCCTAGACAGCCCACTTCAAATCACCCCACAGATTTTTAAATGATATTCATGTCTGGGAACTGGGATGGCCATTCCAGAACATTGTACTTGTTGCTCTGTATAAATGCCAGAGTAGATTTTGAGCAGTGTTGTCTTGTTGAAATATCCAGCCCCCGGCGTAACTTCAAATTTGTGACTCTGGATTATTCTCAATTATCTGCGGATATTGAATGGAATCCATGTGAACCTCAACTTTTTACAAGATTCCCAGTACCGGCACTGGCCACACAGCCCCACAGCATGATGGAGCCTCCACCAAATTGTACTGTGGGAAGCAAGTGTTTGTCTTGGAACGCTCTGTTCTTTTGATTCCATGCATAATGCCCTTTGATATGGCCAAATAACTCTATCTTGGTTTCATCAGTCCACAGCACCTTCTTCCAAAATGAAGCTGGCAGAAAAGGCTTCTTCCATATCACTCTCCCATACAGCTTCTCCTTGTACAAAGTGTGCTGAATTGTTGAACGATGCACAGTGACACCATCTGCATCAAGACGAAAATATAACAGAGTTAGCAGTATTCTGTTAAGCATTTTTATTCATTTTACATTCACTCCTCCACATATTCACACAAATACAGGATGCTACATTGGAGCTAATAATGGCTAACCCCAGCCAAGTACAGTACATGGTAAATCAGCTCCTTACCTGTGATAATTTGCTCCTTCATCTGGCCTGGCTGTTTTTTCAAAAACACTTTGGTCCATTTGAGCGTCGAACCTCAAATTATTTAACAAACAGATGTAATAATCTTCCCTTTAGCGGATGGTTGAAAGCAAAAACATGTCCTTGTCCCAATGCTGAAGAACGTTTCCAAAACTCCTCGGTCCATGTGTGCATCAAAACTTGGATGCTCTAACAAATAGTATGCCTATTTACGGACAGAGTACGCCATATTATGATCTCCTCCCCTGTAGTTTCATTCACTTGTCAGTGACGTCACAGTGACGAGTGAACTCAAAAACGTACGTAGGACAGCATAGGAAGCGCAGAACGCATTGAAAAGGTGTTTTTTTTACTAGGATGTTGGGAAAACGACCTGGATAAAGATTTTGAGGTGTTAGAAGGCTGGAGTGTCATCTTAAGGAACATTAAGGAACGTTAGGGAGTGTAAGAGTGGAGTTGGGGTGGGTAGTTTGAAGATTTACTCTTTGTTTTATTCACAAAATATGGAAAGGAGGATGTTCTGAAAGCAGAGAAGCAGAGTGATGTACTCAGAGAACTCCAATAACCAGCAAACACTAAGTTGACTTCATGTAGGTCCTGTAGCCAGTATGACAGTCAGACAGACACACACAGACAGACAGGCACGGATAGACAGACACATGTAATAGACAGACACACACACAAACACTCACCCACAGACACACACAGACAGACAGACACAGACAGAAAGACAGACAGACAGACAGACAGACACACACAGACAAACAGACAGACAGACAGACACACACACACACACACAGACAGACACACAGACAGACACACAGACAGACACACAGACAGTCACACAGACAGTCACACAGACAGACAGACAGACACACACACACACACACACA